>JAMPIV010001311.1:0-66440 GCA_024509875.1 Oreohelix idahoensis | reverse complement strand
TGATGGTAGAAGAAGAAGTAGAATTTTCTCCATCCCAGAAAGTATAAATTCGCCGAGTCCAGAGAAAGTACACACTGGTATCACAATTGAGTTACGGCGATAACGTGAATAACTCTGAGGACTGGGAACAATAGATCTATGGGGCTTCAAGATAGTATACGCGTTTCAACTATTCGCTATATTGTAAACCAACTATGTAGATAATATAATATTAAATTATGCGCAAAAAAGCGTAACTCCCCAAAATACTCAATAAACCAGTTTAAAATTTTACCAAGTCAAACAATGGGCTGACAACGTAAAACATAATATCATAATTGAGTACATCTATCTAATAAATACACAGGCCCCCCCTATCCTTTTGAAATGATAAATGGGTTGTTTGGAAAAAGAGTGGTAAAATGTTAATGGATTATTATATATTAACAAATTAAAATAAAATAATAGTATAAAAAGACTTTGAGGAGGTATATTCCAGTGGAAAATTATAAGGCGTTCTAATCATAGTAAGTTTTGATAAATTCTTGCTATCTGGTCTCTTAAGCCTATTATCTCAATCATATTGACAGTCGCTATAAAGTGTGAAAAACCGCTCACAAGTGTATTTTGTAGGAAATTGGATTACAAACATAAACTGCACATCTTTGCAATTACGCCAACGTCTGTTCCGAGGGGTATTCCCTGAGTACCAACACTGGTAACTCAAGTAGAGACTTAATCCTCTCCACAGGCAAGCCAACGCCCTAATAGACTACGTGGGACTAAGGGTGTTTGAAGATTTGGTTATGACCACTAGGCTCCAGTTTAGCAGGATCAAAGGTCCTCAAGTCTTTAGTATTATACTTGATCACGAACTCGATCACAAGGAACGATCATAAAACCTGGGAACAAAAGGTACATAGGAGGCATGGTGTTCCAACAAGCTCACACACCACTGATATTCATGAGGCACCAAGTCTTCAGTGTTTGTATATAAATGAATGAATGCATGGTATGTAATGTTACAGAGATAGCAATGAATACGATAGTGTCCTAGTCTATGAGGCAGAAAATAACAAAAATACATGAATAAATCACATGTTTATGATATATGGGTAAGAATACATACCTGTTCAACCCTGAAGACAAAAATCTGTACCCCGACCAAAAGAAAAATTCCCTATCACAAACAAACACCCAAAAATCCCTTACGCAATAAAATATATTACTAAAATAAACGCGAAATACAGTTTTTAAAATGATGAAATTACCTCTACAAATCTAATTATCATTTGAATTATTAGTAGAATATCAAACCTGCTACTAGTCCCTCATGCTCTTCTTTACCATATAAAAAACTTAGTGATCCATTGATGTACACTATTCTTCGATGTACAGTGTTTTGGTATTATAATCAAACACATGTCACTTTTATGCACTTTGCAGAATTGCATTTGTGGGCTTAAAGTCCAGCACAGCATGTATTCAATGTTAATCTTACACTGTAAAATAGAAGTGAGTGTGTCCGCATTCATGGACCTCCTGCAGTCCTGTGTGGATTTTTTTTTTTCACCATTTGAAAATGATCTTTTCGCAGTCAGCATTGTTGTGCGAGTGGAGTATCAGTCATCGCTGAATGATACTTTCAAATTAGGAAGCGGATGGCACCAAGTAACTAGTTTTTCTGGTCAACAACTTCCAGCCAATAGCTACAGAAGCTCATTCTGACCACTATCCTGTCAGTAGAAGGCACGAACACAACAGACAACATACAGATAGTCATCGAACTCAGTCTTTCAGTGCTCCTAATCAAGATTCTTGGGCAAAAGCATCTGTTCCAATCTGCAGATGTTTGGATACCTGATTATCTTAGTGCTTGGATCTAGCGCTTTTAAGTTCCTTTAGAACCTGGGGTGTCTCAAGGGAAATATATCAGTAATTTTTTTTAACCACGATGGTAAAAATTGTGCTGACATCCTGATCAAAACCTCTGGAACTCTTTACTTTTACTCCACTATCAAGCTCCATTTTTCTTCGATAGAAATTGCTTCTGTTTAAAGAGGCCAATTCCAGTATGTTGTCATCAATGCCACTCTCCTTCCAGCTTTTTATCTTAGGCAAGAACATCCTCTTCATTGCCAAACCATTTGTTTCCAGCAATTTCGATTTAAAATGTACTTTCAGATCATGTAATCCTGAAGCTATTTCTACGTTAATATCTTTGCTGCTAATCTACAAAAAGCATGGGTTAACTGGATGCATCTAACAATGCCAGGAAGATGTTTAACACCATTCATACCTGAATACGTACAAGACGTGCAAATGAGCTTCTCTTTGTTTCATTTGGAATTAGTGCTCAGCCAACACTTCAGTGTATGAAATATTTCAACTAATAAGATCTTTGTAGACGAAGAGAATAGATTTAAAAAATCAACAATCGAACAAAGCAAACGGCTAACCTGCAAAAAAAAATAAATAATAATAATAAACAAAATTATGAACAAATATCAAATCTCGGAAGAAAAAACGTATCACCAAAAATTTAACAAAATTATATTAATGTTACGATTTGTTATCTCGACCAGTCTTTATAACAGATTGCCGCTTGAATTAAAAAATAAAGCACAGGGAATCGCGCGAGAAGCTGGCATAAAGTAGGACCACTCAATGCAAACAAACTTTTTTTTTTCTAGTTATTTAGGGCACTACACAGAATATTATGACATTTATAAGAAATATATCTTGAGGGGGCACAGATGTAGGCCTAACTGGAAAGATTAAGACAGCGATTAAATTGCAACAAAGCAAAACAACAGCAATATTTAACCAAGATTATAAGTACTTAGCTATTCAAACAAAAAGGCTCTCATTCAATAACAGGTATCCGATATAAACTCAATACGTGGATGTTCCAAACGATGCCGAAAACCGAAAGGCGTTTGATGCCGAATTCAAAGTGTTTGGCCGAATTTCTTGGGTATAAAAGGATTTAATTAGTTGACTGAAGAGAGACCCTTCAGTTTAAAAACGAACGCCTTGAGATTTCCGGAATTAAAAAATATAAAAAATGTTACTTAAAAAAACCAGTAGCTAAGAAAATAATTTTCAGTGATTTATCAAACATTTTAAAAAATAACTTGGGTTTGGAGAAAAATTTTTTAAACTCATTTAAGAAAAAAAAAAAAAAAAAATTTTTTTTTTTTTTTTTTTTTGGGATGGGGAGAAAAATCCGTACAGCGAATCTGTACGGCCCGTACACTGCTAAAAGTATCAAAAATCCGTACATTGTACGAAAAATTTCGTACATCAGGTTCTACAGGTATGAATGATATAACGCATTTGAGGCCTTCCTACTTATGGATGCCAAGTTCACTTCTGTACTTGAGCAGGGTATGTACGTAAGCGATCCCCATGGCAAAAAGCTAGCCATGACAATATTTTGGCTAACCAATTAATTGTTATGCTTCCTGTCTCACAATGCCGGTTGAGGTCATCTCTGGTTATGCGTCATTGGCGTCTCCTGCGTATACCCTTTGTATAGATAGTCTTAGATACAAGAGCGAAATCCGTAAAACACTAACATCTGAAATTAAAATGATATTAAGTCATACATATAATCTTTAATAAACTTACATACCCTTAGGATTAATAAGCCGCACAGTGATATATCTTGCGTACCTATCATGAATATATCTGCCCTGCATGACAGCGTGAAAAAAACTTGTCCTTGGCAGATAACTTACTTCCAGTTCTCACTCTGCGTCTTGGATTTGTGCGTGTTGCGATTTTAAAATTTTTTTTCTTAAAATTAAGGGTGTTTCAGCTACATTCTTTAGTATCACGCCTATTCAACCATCTCACTCCTCTTGTACATGGAGCTGTTGGTTATATCAGTACTCATGTTTCTCCCTTTATCATCTAATATGTTTTTCTGTTTTGTAACTCTTTATTTTACATACTATATTATCTCTCTCTCTAGTAGGTTTATTTTCTCTTCCCTCCTTTTTGTATAGTTTATATATTTCTCTCTACCTTTTTTTCTTATCTCTCTCATGATGATATTCTTCCTAAGCGATCTGGTATGTTTCTCCAGCGTTTCTCTCTCGCGGACAGTTTATTTGGTTAATCTGTATGTA
The DNA here is from genome assembly GCA_024509875.1 of Oreohelix idahoensis. NCBI lineage: Eukaryota > Metazoa > Mollusca > Gastropoda > Stylommatophora > Oreohelicidae > Oreohelix > Oreohelix idahoensis. Next base: position 62,325 of record JAMPIV010001311.1, on the reverse strand, counting down.
TCTTCAGGTGTGGAGTCCTTTTTTACCAGTGTGGACGTACTTTGGGATCCGGAATCCCCGAGAGCGTTTCCTATTTTTCTACATCTGTTTAGCTTTAAGTTTTTTTGTAATATAGTGTTTCTTCATTATCTTTGCGGCAACACTCTGAAGGGTTCCTTTTGTGCCTATGAGATTTTCTACACTCCATTTCTAACCTTTCGAGTTGCTTATCTCTACCGTATGTCTTAATGTTATATGCCTCATGCTGTCATATTTTTCTTGCTCAGAGTCCAACCAGATAGTGTCTAAATTGTGATGTGGTTTCTGATACTCTTCTAGCCCATGTCTCCTCAATCATGAAATATCCAGTTTTCCAAGCTGAGCCTCAGCAATTTTCTTATTTCATAATCTGAGGTATTTTTAGTATCATCTTGTATTTGACATTTTCATGCTTGTTTTTTTCGTGATAACTTTAACCATGCTTTTTTACTTTGGTCCCATGCTGTTATCCACTCTTTAGTTATTTGCTTTTGAGAGATTAAGTTACAGCTCTTAATTTCAAACTTTTCCCTAAGCCTACTTCAATTTTGTTATAGCTATTCTTCCCCCTTTGGCTTCTTTTGTCTGCAAGCTCATTTCCATGCTATCCCCACATGAGATGGTATCCATATTTAGTGGTTGCACGCATCCTTATAATGTGGCATATATGTATTAACCTGTATAATTTCCTCTATAATAAATAATCATGGTCCTGCTACATTCATTTCTGTTTCTGAAAGCTAATACTGATGAATCTAGATGATGCAAATCTGTGTAGAAGATGCTTCACTACACATCTTTCGATGTACGAGGCTTTTCACTTTCATGCTACATTCTAAAAGCTTTTAGGATTGCGTCCTACTAAATTCTCTGCGTCTGATTTCTCAAAGATGGATGTATTACCTGTTATCACTTCTTAGATCTCAACTTTTATAAATTTTTTTATTTTGATATTGTATGGCTTATTACCTGCTTCCTAATTGTGCCTTCACCTTTTGACCCTCTATCTGATTACATATATGTTATGGTAATCTATTTACATTTCTATATCCCGTTCAATGTTACTCTAGTGCATTGCACTTTTTTGGCTGAGCGTTATGCTCGTTAGCATTTGTGCTTATGAATCTTTGAATAAGTGGGAGCAGTTTCTGGCCAACTTTTTAATTCCCATGGTGGGATTTTTGCTTTATACTGAGCACCTCTGTTTTATCATATTAAATAAGTTTTAGGTGTATGATCACTTCATCCATTGTTTTTTTCCCCACCCAACGGGTATCTATATGGTTTTAATGGAATGTGCCTATATACTGGTTACCCCTATCAACGGTTATTGTGTGCCGTGTGAGTTGGATATTTTTGCCACTCTTGCCCAGTAGCTGAATCTCAGTTTCTTTTCCCTCTCCTTAGCTCCAGGCGGTATACATGCCTAGCGCTACTTCTAATGCCTCTTCTGATGTTCCTTTTGAAGGCAGCCAGCTATTATTGACGAGAGCCTGGGTTTTTTGGGACTGTGTTCTAGTTTTTTCTTTATTGGCGCGGGGCGGCTGATGCATAGACAACACTGGCATATTCAATTTTGCCCCTAATAAATGATTTATATTAGGAAGGTTTAACAATTGTCTTTATTATCAGGCTCATCCAGGCCCCGCAGCCACATTCTTCTTCAAAAAATATCGATAGCATGTTTAATAAGGGTCCCCCTAGACTGCTTGATGCACTAATTGGTCTATGTGTGTATGTTCCAGTTTATGTTTGCTGGACTTGGTACCATACCAAGAAAATCTAGTTGATTTTGCTGTGCATAGACTTTATGCTCGCATTAATGCTTATGTCAAATTAATATTATTTTAATTACAAATACAGCCTCACACGACAGGGACCCTCTAACTGAATAATCATTCCTATGATTTTATAAAAACGTAAACGAATTACAATCCCCACAAGATATACATGCCCAGATACCATAAACTATAAAAACAAAAAGCCTAATATACTGTTTTTATTGAGAATGGAGAACTCTTCTATTCCCCATTGCAAAACAACATACCCGGCAACACCATAGTCGGCTCCATCGTGCCAACAGCCACAGATCAGGTTGTTAAAAAAACAGTCCATCTAAAACTCGTCGTCGCCCTAAGTACTATCGTTGACCATACAATTCGATGTACAAATATTAATAGGGTGGAAATAATAACTGATACCCTGCCTGTGGAATCCATCATCTTATAGTTACAAACACCTCAGATACTATCATTTGTTTATTTGCATACCGAGAAGTAATCTATCCTGCAGGAAAGTTTTTCTAAATAATTGTAACGATTCTGCCTACTTTATGACCTAATTTTCCTGACGATCTATTTCTTAAACGTGCACACCCCTCCCACCAACACTCATTCAATATGCTCCTTGCTACACACAAGGAAATATTGCTACTATGTCCTTTCTCAATCATTGACCTTTTGAAGCCCGCTTTTAACATCCAGTCATTTTCCCTAGCCTCAACAGTTGCTAGACTATTGTACTATTGTTGGCTTCTAAAAACAAAGCCTTACTCCTTGGGTTGTGACCTGTACAAGATTATATGCTTTTAATTCTAGATGAAATAATTAGTACTGCTGTTTGACTTTTTTTACGTCGTTTCTAGTAATTTTTCCCTAGATGAAAACGTGATGTTAACACGATATTGGCCTGTATGAGCGTGCTGACATCATGTGTTTCCTTATCTGGCTTTAGTATGGTGGCTATGACTACTGCTTGTCTTTCATGAACATGGTATAAATTTTCCCGTGTTGCCCAGATTTTGTTGGTATGAGAGGGATGCAATGTCACCTTTAAGTAGTTGTATTTGGTACCTTTTTGAGGATTTCATAGCTCATAATGTCCCCTTTCCCAGAGGTGGTATTTCGGTTTTACTCCCGTTCCCTGCACAAGCTCTTCGTACGTTCATCTACTTGTAAGTATCTGCATTTTAAATAATTAGCATATCCTGTGTGGATTGTCCATAATTTTTTCTTCTTTTAAGATTTTTTTTCTAGCAGCGTTTTATACCGCCTACATTTATAGAATTCTGCCTTATCAATAGACTGTTCTATTGAACCTAACAACCTGATATAGATGATTATAGCTAGTATGTTGGCTTTTAATACTCCATCTGTCCATTTATTTCAGCCTCTCTCATGAGTATTTTTAATTCGTTGGGATTTTAAATTTCTTTGTTGTTTGTTACCATCCTTAACAGATCATGACTTTTAGTACTTCTCCAAACTCTGCTACTCAGTTTACTTGATGATCTATGGTTTAATGATGAAAATGACCCATCAAAATTGGTTTCTCTCCAACTCTTTTTCTTTAGAGCTCTTGAAATATTATTTTTCAAAATTGTTTCATTTCTTATTTTTTTTTTTATAGTTTGTGTAATTCTCTTCAGTTTATTGGTTTTTCTATATACTTTATCAGGGCCCTCTCTCCCTCAATTTCATTTGTTCTGAGCATCTGTCTGTCCACCATGGTACTGGATTACTTTAATCTTTGTTTTATTCTTTTCCTATCTTTACCTTTTTATGTTGGTTTTAAAGTAGATCAGAGGCAGTGATGCCCGCGGTAAGAGCATAGTGGGAGTTACTAGTTCACTTGGCTTCACTAGTGCACGGTGGTCTATTGTTTGTATCCCCAGATTGATGTGCTCGGGATTTTTTTTGAGGCCCACAAACGGGCTCCTGGGTCGACCCATGACCCCTAAATCGGGTACCGCCAGCAGCAACAAATAAAACTCTGGGAAATAGTTTAAAGGCGGCTGGCGCATGTGATGCCAGACTCGACATCACCCCTAGAAGTGGCTCGCCGACGCGTCAAGATAAATATGGGCTTAACACCATATTCCCAATATGCCTTCAATGGGCCGTGTAATGTCGAATAAGGTTCTCCCCTGCTTATTACCTTTTTTTTATTTAAGTGATCAGGTTCATATTCCTGCTTGGTATATATATTATTTGCGCTATATTTTCTTAAAATCTCGTTTTGTCAGGGGAGTTAGGTGGGTTTTACTGCAAATATATATCTATACTGTTTGATTCAATTTGTATCTAATGCTTAGTTTACTTAGTCTCCAATTGGAAGGACTACTCCCCAGGTTATGCTCTATTTTCGATGTTGAATGTCGACGATTTGGGAGTTGTGCTTCGGGGAACCTAGTTCTCGTAACTTGTCATTTAGGGGTTGTATTTCTGTTCATATACGGGTACAGATCGCTCTAACGATAGAGGTCATTCAGCACTTCACCCATGTTAGCAAGAGCTCAGGTTAGGGTCGATATCCTGATACTATTATGTACTCATGTCTGATTGCTGTACATCTCGCTCCATTGTTTTTCATATAGTGTTAAACCAAGTCCACTGAGACCAGCATCCTTTCTAGTACAGACAACACATTAGCCTCAGTACTTTCAATGTAGTCCAACAGTTCCCCTTTTCCCTGACCGTAGATCATGTACTGTTTATGTTACCCATGCCTCACTTATTGTGGTGCAATTAAAAAGAAGTCTACTGTATTGACCACTTATTCCTCTCAGATAATTTCTGTGATGTATCAGTTTTCACATATTTAATTATTGATTTTGTCAGTCTTCATGTAATACATAAAAGGAAGGCCCACGCTCACCCTCCCTTCCCTCGGATTCTGATCCCGATTTCAAGAGTTTTCCTTACTGATAGGTGTGTCAGCTTATCTTTTCTGATTGGGGACTTTAGTAGTCGGTTTCTTGACCCATTCGTCAAACCACATGGGTTTTTGTATTCCCTTTATAGCTGCCTCCACATATAAGCCACCATCAGGTTCTTCAGGTAGTAATACTAAGATACTCTGTTTGTGTTGACACCTTACCGCCTCAAATTTCCCCTCATTCTGAGAAATCCCTAGTTACTCACCGTAAACTTTACAACCTATAAAGCACTACAGCACTATGGTTTGAAATTTGTCAAGGGGGCAAGGATTAAAACGCGGTACCCGCTAACAATCTTCGATGACACAAATAAAGTTTGACAATTGACTTTTCCCTACTGGAGCCAAGTGACGGCGTTTAAAGTGAATCTATAAATAAGGCATACATTCCAAGGACTGTTTGATCCTTGGTGTCCCTGAAGGTCACGGGCAAATCATCACCTGCTAGACAAAATACTAAACTAACGTACTCTTAGAATCTGTATAATAACCACAGCATTTGCAAATTTTGTCTCGAAGGCTCATCCCCCTTAGTCCATAATCACAACCAGCTTCTCCCACGATTTAAATCAAAAGATTTCTAGAATTTTCTTTACACCCTACAACGCTAAACACAAAGTCACCACCTCTCCCATACCACACTCACACATACACCTACACGCTGCCCCCCTTCCCAAACCAGCATTCTATGAGGTTAGTGAACGAACGCACTGTAAACGTTTTGGCAACTAACTGAAATTGTTACCTGCCTCGTTTGTGATTAGGGTGCAGACGCGTGAGGTTGTTTCTCAAATGGACCGCAAGCCTGAATCGTGTCTGTTTTCCCAAAAACTTAGAGTAACTACGTATTTCCTTTGAAAACTAACAGAGGTGTTTATCAATTAAATAGGGATTTGATCTTTAATTCGTGAGCACGTTAATAACTTGTAAATATCTACTACCATACTAGAATTTTCCCTCTCCTAAATAAATTATCTAGGCCTTCTAGAAACATTTCTTTTACTACATATCTATTGGTTCAGTGACAAGGACGCAAATAATTACTTAAAATGCAACCTACTCCATATGAATTGAACGGGGACAAATCACCTTTAAAAGACTAATCAGCACCTATATTTACAGAACATATAGTCCCAACAGTTGTCTCTGTGTTTTAACTCATCACATTTTCTAATGCGACATTTAAAACAATCGAAATCCCATTTACCTTACGTTCAGCACGACTATACTTCATTACATTTCCGGTTCTTACGTATACAACCATTCTTTTCATATGTATACATCATCGTTTGTTTGAGACTGAAGCTGTGTGTGATATTTATTGTTTTCTAGGGGTTCGGTCAAAGCGACGACATAATCCGAGCTTATCGGAGACTACAGAGCATTTTTTTAGAGAGTTTCCTTCTCTCAGTCTATGAGACAATCACATTTCGTCACGTCTATAATTAATTTCTTGATCGAAGCGTGACCACATCTCCTTATTTGGTAGTACCAGTCAACTATGGTAGATGTCTGAAACCTTTCTTAACGCTTCTTTTCATGACCATAAAAGGCGCGACTGTGTAAGACTTTTATCTCGAATGTTCTTAGAATCGTCTTATTGTGAACGGCAACTCAGAGATTGTCGTTCTGCGCATGTCAAAAGCTGGGAGTTCGTTCTGTGTGTTCCGCCCAGTTCGGGAGTTGAGAAATGGTTTAAGAAGCGAGCAGACGCAACTACGTCTTGTGATTTTCTGAGGGAAATACAGTGTCTTAGTGAGTTAGTTAGCTANCTAGACTATTTCCCAGTATTATTCACGCCTGCCTGGAGGCATATGTTCATGGTTGATTTTCCGAAATAAGGTAATTCCTCTTGTATCGAACTTTATGCTATCATCTAGAGGTTCGTCATATTGTCGCCTATTTGCTCGCCTGTGTGATGCAAAATGGAGAGGTACTTTGACTAGGATTAAGTCACCGGTATCTGTATACCTGAACTAGTTAAATATATATGGGTCGCTCTAGACCAACAAGACTATTGTCTGTGTTCCAGGATTCGTTATATCAGAGATCACGTCCAAGTCAGATGGTTAGACTTAAGAACATTATAAAGGTCGAGCTGACCTGTAGCCCATGTATGCTATTCACGTGCAGACAGTAAACGGACTGATTGTATACATCTGATCTGCTAGCATCAGAATGGGAGCATTTATTATTGTTTATGAACATTGAAGATCTGTAGCTGACACTGTTGCAGAAGTTATAGAAATTATTATTATTTATACAGCTGTAGCTCAACAACTCCAATGAACTCTGATAGTGATTGAATTTTCTGATGAATTTCTGGAATCTCTATTGATAGCTGTCATGTCTGTCTTATGAATGTCGCATAATATACAACAGCTATCATTGCTGACTACAGAAATTGTTTTCAATGTGCCATATCATTTGCTTTGCTTGAACTCGTTAACTTTCTTTGTTAACTATGTAAGTTTGTTGTCATAACACATAAGTACTTGTGGTATGATTGTATTTATACAAATTTCAGGGAGTGGCGTGCCAAGTAAAATGGTGGGGAGAGAAACTTATAAAAACTAACGAAGTTTCCCCCTTTCTTCGATGACTCTAACACAGCTCATGTTGCGGTGCCCAGTGTGATGTTTGAACTTAAACCCTGTAGTGATAGCACAACTGTATCCACTACCTAACCTACACAGCCTCCCCAACATCCTGCTAAATCAGGTTGGTAAAGTGTTACCACCTACATCTTTCACACACATTAATACCAGAGTTTCCGATGGTCCCCAGAGGTGGCGACCTGTTACCACAAGTAGTCTAAATCAGTTATCCTTAGCAATGCCACCTTAATACATTTTTAGGTGTGTGTATGGCCAGACACCGCCTGGATCTTACGGGGTGGATGAGGATATGGTTATCACTGATTAAAGTTTGCGCGACATTGATTCTATCCCCTTTGCAGCCTACAGCCGCACCATTTCATTTTTGGTGGCCACTAGGTTGGTTTTATTGCCTTTTTCCCAGCTATCAAGGGGGGGGGGTCACAGCATCACCCGAAGATCAGTCTTGGTGGCGGTGTGGGGAGTACAGCATCAACTTCATGATCATTAGTGTGGATCCAAAAAAAACAAGGCCATAGGGTATTACCCACTTGCTTACAAGAATTAATAGGTTGGTTGGGGAGGAGGGGTCTAGTATCGTAGGATTTTCTCTTGTTCTGACAGATTGCCTGATTTTCGAAATACAAAAACCTGAGACAATCATTCACTATAACGTTGCCTGGCAACTAAACAAGTTTCGCTGGTTAAAATTACACAGGTACAAGTTACCAGAGCGAAATGGAATTTACCTGATGGGGGGGGGTGAAGTACAGGGATGCGGTTTGTCTGACAGTGCCGTAAACATAAACTGATTTTTCCGGTCTACAAGGTGGTGGTAACTGGTTGCGGGCCGCCTCACAATCAAGTGCCGGTTTTAATCAATGGGGGTTACGACCAACATTCAACATCAGCGAACAACTGGGAGTTTTCCGTAAAGAAGGCAAAGTGCCCCGTGGTCCTGCGTCGTCGGCGTATCAAGTTAAACACAGTATTCCGTCGATCGGTAGGTTCGGAATCCGAAATGCAAGTGCTACGCTAACCCCCAGAAGGTGCAAGTATCGGACCTTATATAACCCGGTAATCTGTTGCTTTGGTTGTAGAAAGTATGTTTAATCTCAGAGTCATCATTTCAACCGTTAAACAAAACTGTTGCAGTTATTAATGAAGCTCTTTCTCCTTTCGTCATGGTGTTTACTGGGAGCAAGCAGAAGTTATCAACGTTGGATCATTATCCTCAGAATGCTGATTACATCCTGTTCTGCACCGTGCTGACGCTGGATTTATAGAAGTTAAGTGGCCTGGTTTGTTTGTGAACTGTGCCCTTATGTTCTAACTGAGCCTTCTGTACTTTCACACTTTCTCCTATTGTTTTCATGATACATGTTTATATGTTATATGTTATTTGTTATTTGTATATTTATATGTTTATATTTCAGCGGGTTTTTTCGGTTGGGCGGAGGTCTTTGCAGTAGAAGATACCACGTCACAGAGGTTCTACTGTTAGCGTTTTCGTTAGGGACTGTGCGAATTTCCTACAGTGAAATTTGCTAGCGACAATCGTTGCTATATCTGTTTAGTTGTGACGAGTTGTGCTTTATTTTTGTTTCTTGTATATATATATATTTTTTTCTTTTTTCTTTTCTCTCTTATCTCTTTGTTGTTTGTTTTTAGTTTCGATTTCGATTGTTTGTATTTGTAGGTCTCCCCTTTGCTATTATTCAGTTCTTTACGTATATTTTTGTGTATACACTGTAGCGTCATTTGTTAGTCATATCTTCGCATATTTCTTTTTAGTTTTGCTGTTTGTGTATTTGACTTATGCGAATCTTTTCGTATTGTTTGATCTTTGTTGTTTTTTTACATTGACTCTGATCTTTGTTATTGTTTACATTGACTCTGATCTTTGTTATTGTTTACATTGGCTCTGATCTTTGTTGTTGTTTACATTGACTTTGATCTTTGTTATTGTTTACATTGTTGATGACCTTTGTTATTGTTTACATTGTCTTGTTATTGTTTACATAGTTCTTGCATAGTTAGCTTTCACTATTGTAGTGCAGTTATGATAAATAACTGATGATTATGCACTGATTTGGGTAGTGCACTGTTAATTAAGAGGTGACTTGTGATATTATTATACATTTGATAATACAAGTTGGTGTCAACTCCTGTTTCCCACAGAGATTGGGTTCAACATAGAGATTATACAAGCACTTTATTAAGTCTTGTTGCTATTTAACATTGAAATAAGATAATTAATTATTTCAGGTTCTGTACTCACATTTTGGACATCATGTCTACATTTGAGTACTTTATTGAGCAGGGTAAAGCCCTTGGGAAGACAGGTGATAAATTAGAAGAATTTGCGACTGTTCAATATGCCAAGGCATTGAAGTCGGAAGAAAAGAAAATGAAAGAACAAACTGACCAAAAGAGAATAGAGGCTGAAATAGAACAAAAGAAACTGCAGATGCAGGTGGAGGAAAAAAGATTTCAAATGGAAATGGAAAAACAAAAAAGAGAAGCAAAATAAGTCAGAGAAACGAGAAGCTTCAAAAAGAAGCTGAAAATAAGAGACTTGAAACAGAAGCTGAAAATAAGAGACTTGAAAAAGAAGCTGAAAATAAGAGACTTGAAAAAGAAGCTGAAAATAAGAGACTTGAAAAAGAAGCTGAAAAAAGTTACAGGCCCAGGCTGAAGAAAGAAAGTTACAGGCTGAGGCTGAAGAAAGAAGGTTACAAAGAGAGGCTGATGAGAGAAAAGCAAAAAATGGAACATGATGAAAAAAATCTTAGCTTTAGAGTTAGAGAAGTTAAAGTTATTGAACACTGGTAATGCTAATGATGCAAATAAGGTGTCAAATAAGACTAATGCTAAGGATTTCAAGCTTAATCTACCAGCATTTAATCCCTCAATCGATGATATAACATTTTATCTAGATAGATTTGAAAGTGCATGTAATGTGCATAATATAGATAAAACATTATATGTGTATCATCTGTCCAAGATACTTAGAGGTGATGCTTTGACTTTGTTGAGTATGGTAGATGTGCCTGACAAAAACAACTATGAGGTTGTCAGGGCGGCATTGTTAAAGAAGTACCAACTTAACGAGGACGGATATCGTCTTAAATTTAAAACCATGTTACCAGAAACTGGAGTTGAATTCTCTGAATTCATCTCAGGCATCCGTCTTACTTTTTTACGATGGGTTGAGTTGTCTAAGACAGAAAATACATTTGAAGCTCTTATGGATTTACTACTTAGAGAGAAGGTTATGTCTTCTGTTAATGAAGCTTTTCTATCTTTTCTTCATGAGCGTAAGCCTAAAAACATAAAAGAAATGGAAGAATACTGTAGCCAGTATGTTACTGCGCATCCGCACATAACCATTAGTAACTCTAAGGTGAAAGAAGGTCTGCCAGTTGCTTCGGCAGCACCTTATGGCCCAAATTTTATGCGTAAATTTCAGGGTAGCCAGAAAAATTTCAATAAAAAGAGTAATCGTAATTATGCCCAGAACCATAGTGATCAATTCCAGGGTGATGCTTCTTCCCAGAACTGGAGACAACCTAATACTACACGTTATTCTACTCCGGTTAACTTTAGAAATTTTCACAAAGGTAATCGGTATAGAGGAAAATATTTTATGCAGAGACCTCAATACCAAGATAATAGAGGTTCTCAACAGCATAGAGATAGTAATGACAGTTATGGAAACTGGAACTCAAACCAGGATAAAAATTACAGTAGGGACTTTAATGATAATTGCAGAGGCAATAATGGTCGCGGTAGATCGCAACATAAGAGAAAAAGAGATCAACAGACAAACTCTGTTCAACAAGAATCTCAGGGAGCAGATAAACAGGTTAATAATGATAAAGACCATAATGCTATCGGATGCTCATCTTTTGATTTTGGTAGGGCAAATAAATGTATCCAATGCAGTACTTTATTTGATCCGAAAACCGTTAGTACTTTAAGCTGTGGTCATCCTTTGCCCGCTCTTCCTGCTAATGTTGCTCATGATGGGAGAGGTTCTCTTATATTACATAAGGGGCTAGTAAATAGTAATCCAGTCTCAGTGTTGTTTGATTCTGGATGTACTACTGTCGGCGTTAGGCAATCTCTTGTAGATCCATCCTGTGCTACAGGAAAAGTCATCAAATGTGTCACATTTGGTGGCACGTTAGAAAAGTATCCTACTGCTATAATACACATTGCTACTCCTTTCTTCACGGGAGAGGTCCACGCATGTCTACTTCCAAACCCTATTGCGGACCTTATTATTGGTCGTATTCACGGAGTTAGGGAATGTACCCCACAGCAGATTGCTGTTTGGGAAGAGCAAAACATTGAAGCTACCAATGCGGTGGTCACAAGAGCACATGCTCTGGATCCACCTCAAACTTCATTAACTAATAATGATGAAGTAAATGACCAAGATAGTCACTTGACTATTACACGTGACTCATTTATCAAATTGCAAGAAGAAGATCCTTCTTTACAAAAATTCTTCATTCTAGCAAAAAAAGGTGATCCTAATCAGAACACTAATAGGAAATCTTGGATTTCTATGAAGAACGGCGTACTTTGTACGTATGGTACAAGACTCGACTACGTCCACTCATTCACACAAATTCTTGTGCCTAAGAGCATGAGATTTGCAAATATTGCAACATGCTCATGACTCGCAATGTGCTGCTGGACATATGGGTTTTTTTTCCCGTACAAAAAGTCGAGGGTTTCTTGCGGCTTTCTGTCGGCCATTTGTGAGCAAGGACATACGAAAGTACTGTCGCTCTTGCAAAGTATGTCAGGAGGTCAAATCTAAAGGACCACGACATGCTGCGCCTATCCAGGCTGCTGACATTCCTATTCGCCCTTTTCAAAAAATGGCAATAGATATTATCGGTCCTTTTAGAATTAAGTCGGCTAGAGGACATCAATTTTATCCTTACATGTGTCGATATGTGCACACGTTGGCCAGAGGCAATACCTCTCAAGAGCATCTCAACTGCTGATGATTAAGCATCGCAGACGCTCTTTGGCTGATATTTTCTCGCTTGGGTTTTCCCGGAGAAATATTGTCAGACCATGGCACTCAACTTATATCAGACACTATGTCCCAGGTAATGTCTATGCTACACATTAAAAGGTCTCTCAGCAGTATCTATCACCCAATGTCTAATGGGTTGGTCGAACGTTTAAATAGGACTCTGAAAACTTTACTTGGTAAAATAACTGAGGATCATCCTCAGGATTGGGACAGGGTCTTACCCGCGGCTCTCTTTGCGTATAGAGAGGTCCCCAATGAACATACGGGGTTTTCCCCTTTTGAACTTGTCTTTGGCGCGCAACCGCGCGGCCCTATGTCTTTACTTCACGATCTACGATCTAATCACTGCCGATAATATTAGCGATGAGACTCAATCTTCTTATGAGTACGTCATTGCTCTTAGGCAAAAGATCATCGAGGCATGCAAACTAGCAACTTCGTCTTCAGAATTTGCTAAAGAAAAGGCAAGGCAGTTTGCAAATAAGAATAGATGTCTACGACAACTTTGTCCAGGTGACAAAGCTCTCGTTCTACTTCCTTCAAGGGAGAACAGACTTCTAATTGCATGGAAAGGTCCATATGCAATAGTCTCCAAAATTTCTGATGTCGACTATGTTGTCGATATTGATGGAAAGCATAAAACTTTCCACATAAATATGCTCACAGAATTTTATGAAAGACCTGACTATTTGCAGCCTATTTTCCAGGCTACGGACAATTCACAAGCAACTCATGGTCAGTACTCATCTCTGTCAGTTATACAGGATGAGGAAACTACTTTTTCTGATGTCAATCTTCCTCTTTCTATGGTCCCACTTTATTCTACGGAATCTTGGAAAAAACGTGACCGTTTCTCCAAATCTTTCCGCTGAGGAACATCGACAAGTTTCTTCGATGTTGCAAACATTTCAGGATGTTCTTACAGACATCCCGGGACACACACATGTCATAGAACATGACATTGTGCTAACTGATCACAATCCTATCAGAGTCAGACCATATCCAATACCTATCCTTTTCCAGTCTCAAGTCGAAAAAGAATTGGATGAAATGATACGTTTGGAAATCATTGAACCATCCACTTCAGCATACTCTTCGTCTATGGTTATTGTTCGAAAGAAGGATAATAACATTCGCATTTGCGTAGATTATCGCAAATTGAACCAAGTTACGAAGTTCGATGCTGAACCTATGCCTTCATTAGAAGAGCTACTCAATAAACTTTCTAATTCTAGATTCTTTACCAAACTAGATTTGTCTAAAGGTTATTGGCAAGTCCCGCCAACTGAACGTGCCAAACCTTTTAAAGCTTTTTCTACACCTAGGGGTTTATTCCAATGGAATTTCATGCCTTTTGGTCTTATGAACGCCCCTGCTACATTCGTACGCATGATGCGGCGAATTCTCGCATATCGTACAGATGTCATAGCATACCTAGATGATATCTGTCTATTCAGTGATTCTTGGGAAGATCATTATTTGGGTTTATACGAATTACTGTCTACTCTTCGCGAGTATAACTTGACTGCAAAACCCTCTAAAGCCTTTATAGGATTTAGCGAGATTTCTTTCCTAGGTCATCGGGTTGGTCATGGTCTTTTAAAGACAGAGGACCACAATGTTTCAAAAATACTTAACATTTCGGTCCCTAAGACGAAGAAACAAGTAAGGAGTCTATTAGGTTTGATTCAACTCTACGGACGATTCATTCCGAATCTGTCCTCCATTATGGCACCGCTTTCTACTTTATTGAAGAAAGGGTCGCCTAATCTGATCCGCTGGTCTAAAGAATGTCAATCCTCATTGGACCAGGTTAAAGCCCTATTTTCATCTCCACCTATTCTTAAGTTACCTACTATTGAGAAGACTTTTGTTCTTCGAAGTGACGCCTCGTCAACAGGGATTGGGGCAGCACTAATGCAGGAGTATTCTGATACTTTGCATCCGGTGATGTATATCTATAGGAAATTAAACGCTGCAGAAAAGAATTACTCGGTTTTAGACCGTGAGTTATTGGCTATGGTATGGTCTATTCTGAAGTTACAAAGATTTCTTCTAGGCGCACATTTCATTGTGGAAACCGACCAGAAAGCGCTTACTGCTATTCAGAGCAAAAACTTGAAGAGCTCGAGGTCCAATCGTTATGCCATAGCTCTTCAACCATTTCATTTCTCGGTTCGAGCTATCCGTGGTTCGGATAATGTAATGGCAGTACTTATGTCCAGATGTCAACACGATTCCACATGATTCTTCTGTCATATATATATATTTCCTGATATACAGACCAATGTTATAATGACATGTTAGTAGATTTTGTCTCATTTTTTTTTTTTGAGGGAAATTTATAACATTGTACCATGTAATTATCTAAGAAGGCTTAGTTAGTGATTAAACCGGGGCACAAAAATGATCACTCTCTCGGCCCACTATTCTTTAAATAAATTTATTTTCCAGGGATTGTATTAAGAATAACTTTATCCAGTTGTCTTTAAGATTTGTGTTATTGATATTTTCGCATGCTCCAGCATGCGGATCGTTTCGCAAGTCTGCGTAGTTTTGTGGGCCACTTTGTGGGAACTTCGTGAGGATATCACAAGTTCCTGGTTAAGGGAATGTACATTGGGAGGCGGATGATGTCTCCACCTCACATCTTCTCTTGGTATTCGAATATGGGAGGCTGGGATTGTGGTCACCGGGAAGAGACTCATCACAACTTGATCGGTTTATTTTACGAATGTAATTGGTCGGGATGGTCTGTTACTTTTGAATTATATCGTTAGTAATGTTTGTGATATTATTGTGCGGTATATACAATAGTAAATTTGTTCAAGTCACGCTTTATTTTGTGTGTCCGGTCCACCATCATTGTATTGATAACATCTAACACATAATATATAGGTTTAACTTTTTTATTATTTCGGTATGGAGAATAATTTGATTGTCATTATGTTAGTTAGCATTCGCATCATTGTCCCGGCGTGTGTTGGTGGCACCCTTCCTGGAATATATCGCCCAAGCCGTTCCCCCATTTAATCTTAGAATATACTTATAAATTTTTCTCTAAGGATTCTGTAGATATGATCCACTCAGTTTGACGCTCCATGCCGTTGAGCTAATTTGTTAGCGCGTATATTTATCCACACGCAGGCCATACATTTGCGTGCGTTAGGAGAGCCTAGTTATTTTTTTCCGGCTCCAGGATTTTATTAAAAAAATTAAAAAGTTTCATGTTTTTTTTTTTTCCCAGGGAGGGTGCGGGTAATTGTTACGCACGGATATTCATTATTTTTTTCGTTTTTGTATAAAAACATTCATTTGTGATGATATGTGATTTGATCATTTTTTTTGACTGATAGAGTGATTTATTATGTTTTCTATGGTCAAAGGGACATATTCCGAGTTATCGAGACTACAATTTTTTAGGAGTTTGCCTTCTCTTGTATAGAGACACGTTCGGTCTATAATTTATTTGAAACGAAGCGTGACTCGAAACAGGTGATCATTCACTATCAGTCCTTTAATTAGGTAGTAAGCCAGTCTAACTATGGTAGATGTCTGAAACCCTTTCTTAACGCGTCTTTTTTATCATGACCATAAAAAGGCGCAGATCTGTGTAAAAGAGGCTTTTTCATCTGAGGTCGATGTTCTTCAGACATCTCCCTCTTAGATCTGATGTAAGTGGCAAATTAGAGATTGTCCGTACCTGCCGCATGTCAAAAGGCTGGGGAGTTCGTTTCTGTGTGTTTTTCCGTCCCAGCATTGGGGCCAGTTTAGAAATGGTCGTTTAAGATAGGCGAGCAGACGCAACTGCGGTCTTGTGATTTCTTTGAGGGGAAATACAGTGTCTTTGTAGTTAGTTAGCAACTAGACTATTTTACCCAGTATTTATTCACGCCTGCCTGTAGGCATATATTCATGGTTTGATTTTCCGAAACATAAGGTACAATTCCTCATGGTAATCGCGAACCCCCCCCTTTATGCTATCATCTAGAGGTTCGTCATTTTGTCGCCTATTTGCGCTCCGCGCTGGTGATGCAAAAATGGGAGGGTACTTGTGACACTCAGGAATTTAAGGAAGGGAAATTATTCACAATAAAACAACAAAAAAACAAAAGCACCTGAGAAAACACTAGCAAATCACAGAGCACGGTATACAGATCAAGTAAACCAGCCAAAAGTGAACCCTCCAGCATGTAAACCATTAAAACATAACAATCAGAACGGACCCCGGGTATATACAGATTGACTGCCTCACACTAAAGGAAACAACTCAGTACGGATTTGCTACCCGCCGTGCCGAAGGTCAAGCGGTTCAAAAGTCCATAAATTTCAAATAATTCAGCTGGGCGTTGGTGTGTCTTGATTGTCCAAGGCGATTTCGCTTATAGAGAGTGAAAAGGTGATCAGAGATATCACAGGCTTAGCAAAATTACCACAAAAGTCAGCACATGGTCTTTGAATTCGACAATCTTTCACCCATAGGCAACAATTACATGGAAGAATCCCCAGAGTGTTTTAGATGAGGTATATCAAATTCAACACATAACATGTCTTGTTCTGGGTCCTTGTGAAAAAAAACCAATTAAAGATTGGTAAAGCGGGCTACCATTGCACGCTAATAGACTATGTGAAAAACAATCCATGCAACCTGGGTAGCCGGTTAATTATGGGGGTTGTGAATGGCGGTTAGTGCTCATGAGAGTGGGGTTGGGATACCCTCGTCAGGCATAAAACCCTTCAGAGTAGCAACGGGCAAACATTAACTTTGATAAAAAAAAGAAACCAATTATCACCACCTGAATTACCCACGCATATCAACCCCTACTAATACTGCTGCGGCAGCGCTAAGTGCTTTAGAAATATGTAAAAAACGTTACCTCGCCTCTTGCTGAAACCATTTCATTATGATGACTGGTTCGACTGCACCTGGTATCTACGCCTGACAACTCTAAAACACCTACTAAATGATGTGAACCTAGCTGTTTCCGCAATTAGAGAAGAAAGTTAACCAATACGCAAAAAAAAAAAAAATCTCACTCTGATCAAATTAATATAAACAAACAATCCTCTAAATCCCACGGAGTGTCATCCCAAGCTCACCGCCACCAGCCTAACTAGGCAACTCCTTCGATGTATTTTAATGAATGCCGGTTACTGAATCCTTAATGAAACATGATGAAGTTCTTACCATGAACCGCAAATACTGATTACACGAACAATACAAGTATCTGTCATTTGGCTGTTAGGGACCGATAACAAGTGACAATTGTGGATCACCTTTTGCCTTCCGCAAATCAAATTAGCTCCAATCATTGGTCTAATAAGACTATCCCTCATCACACTGCACGTCTTATACTGCCTCCTCCAATTGCACACTTAGTAACTCAGCGAAAAACCTTCCAACAATATTAACAACTTCACATCGGGCGCTTCGTCGCATTACTATATCTACATTACGCTAATGCGTCGTCTGCCATGCAACCTGATTGACATAGTGGAGTTTGACGTTAGGGCCACCAAATCTGATAAGTGGAAGCAATCACTCAAAATTAAATAAAAATATAATCCATGCGCCTAACCGCCGCGAGCGCTTACGCCTTCGCGCCGAGACTTGATATTAAAGTCTGCCTTTCTCATAGACTTTGAACCTCAATCTTAACGAGATTGTGATAGCTTTCGCAACGATCATCAAGTTTTGCATCAAACCAGCCCATGGCTCTCTGGGTAAGATGATGAAACAAAACTCGGCCCCTCTAAGTGGACGCCTACCCAGTGCCTTAAACGTGTTAAGCATGTTTTTTTATTGGTGGTGTGAAACGAGCACTAGTTCTAGCAGTCACCCGGACCTGTGAACCGGGGGGTTGTGGTCTGCACTCAATACAATCAGTCGCTAAGCGCCGCAAAATCGCAAAAATCGCGCAGTATGCGCACATAATCGAGCAAATGCGAAGCAAAGGGCAGGGGTGGGCGGCAACCAAGCAAGGTGCGACAGAATGCTCTAAAAAACAGCTGCCCACCGATCAAAACGAGAGCGCAATGTGGGCAAAAACGCCCATCCCGTGAGTTTTCTAGGCAAAAGGCTGAAACCGGGCCAGCCAGGGTAGATGCAGTGTCGAATAAACAGGAAAATAACTTCCGGGCTGGCAAAGTTAACAAAGCAGCACAATAAAGCGCCAACCCGCACAACGGCAGCAAGATACGCCAAATACACCAAGCCGCCGGCTAAAACAGCGAAAGCAGGCACATTCGAGCCTTGTCCAAAAATATCCCCCCCATAAAACATGCAAATCACGCTTAAGATGTGCCCAACAAGCACCATACAGTACGCAAATCAAGCACAACCCACGCGCTCAATCATCCAACCATTTAAATAGAATTAAGCTTTCGCATCGAGCTTCACATAATCCACATTGAGTAGACAGTAAGCCAAGAGAATAATGAATATCTAGAAATATAGGGTACATACTAGGCAATATTTGTATGATCCACCTTCTTGGACATGTGACCACCTTGCAAAGCGCGTAAAAACGAGACAATGTGGCTGCCCTCCGGTAAACGTTCGGGGCTAGTGTATGGCGCAGCACAGGCACACACCTCACTGCCAAAACACCTACTATATGGTAAGCTCCTTAACCGATAATCCTGATGACGCGCATCATGACTGAGACAGAGACGCGACGACTCAGACATGACTATCTCATGAAGAGAAAGACACGAAAATGAGTGTAAAAGCAATTGACGTACGACGGGGGGGGTTTGACGCTAAAACGCTTACCTATTAATCCAGTCATATGAGTAAACATGCCGCCGCTCGGTGCCGATATGGTTTAGAAAACGAGTGCATGCAAGGTGCCAGATAAGTCTCCCAATATGGGAGCAAACCTAAAAAATCCCACAAAGCACAACAATAATGAATCTAGTCTTTAGAGCTCACAACAGCACAAACAGAGTGAGAATACTCCCAAACAACAGAACCGGGCCATCACTAGCGAGCTTCACATAGGAACATCCTAACGTGGTGTTAGAATGTTGGACAATAGGGGCACCGAATAATGTAAAAGAATCGATGCCGAGCCACCCAACACACTCGGCGCAAAACCGGAGCTAGGATACAGGGTTGTCCAACAAATGACAAAACCACCAACGAGTCTAGAGACAAGCGAATCAGACATCCTTACAAGTTACCAAAGCAGAGGAACACGGTTAGTGCGAAAAGCGATCCGACATGCATAGCAAGACTGCGAGCAACTCTATCCTACCAGCGTGACACCAATCCGATTATCTTTTTACTCGTGCTGAGCCCAAAAATCAATAGGCAAAGAGGCGGCGACAGGATACTGCGCCAAAGATACATAAAATAACATTAGTTTTTACAAGATATGAGACAGCCAATCAATTTTTCACATGGACGCTCAATACAAGAACATTAACGGCCCTAGCGATAACACACAACAACACTCCAGTTTTAAGGTGTAGTACTGGAGCCCAAACCAGAATAGGAACCAAAAGTTCTTCACCCGCACTCTAGCACCATTCGTTAGTGCTGTTGTCTGGAGCAGCACCGCGCACAGTGTCAGGGACTTTATAAACGCGCGGATTGTTCCCGGGCACAAAGTCAACATCACTGACAAAGCACAAAAGACGACGGAAACACTGGTCACTTCAGAAACAGCGTTAGAGGCCAGCGCGACCTGGTGCATCTAAAGTTTCAAGCACCAAAAAACATTACAAATAAACATAACAAAATAGAAAACGAATCGCCAATTGGTTATTATATGGATTACAAGCAACCACGGACTAACTATGGGGAGTGGGCGGGCCACAATCAGAGAGATAGCAGCGAGTATTGCAAAGACAAGTAGCAGAAAAAACTAATTGCATCGCTATAGCCGAAAGCCGCAACGAACGCTCACTGATTTATACAGCGCTAGCAGATGCCAACTACTGCTTCAACACTGCAACTTAACAGACACAATCAGATTTAGCCCTGCCCCACACCCATAACTAAAAGCTATACTTCAACGCATTGGCAAAATACATCACCAGCTATTCGCATACTACCTGGACCTATTACCTATAGGTAGGTATGATAGCCAATCTCGGCATCCATAACGCAGTGAATGATAATTCTCGCGGCATATCAACCAGCACGTCCCAGGCGTCACGGCCAAGAGGCGGTTAGTTCAATTGCACAAGCTAAGCAGAGGGCGCAAACTTAAAAATAGCATCATTGATTTTGTGTAGATGCGGTAGCAAGAAATCGCTAAACGAAAAAAATGAGAGAGATAACAGACACAATTTAAAACGAATCACGATAGCACACAGATAAACCCTCTGCTCAATGTCCTCACTGGGCAAATTACGATAGTCTTTCCGTAGTCCGCCACAACACTGCTGTATCCGCGACTATTACGAGAGAGCCATCAACAAAGCCAAAAATAGAACCCGGCCATCAATTTAAATACAACACACGTAATGTATCCACACTGAGCCGACACTATCTAGAAGAACTTACACGACATGGGGGCGAAACCCCGCGCCTGACAAAACGCCAGGTCCAAATCTAGCGTATTACTATTTATTCAGGATAGGGACAATGAAACCAGTAGAAGGCGCTAACCATAAATGAAAGGGCGCTGACTGGAGCCTCATGCCAGCTTACCATCAGCTGGTTGTTAAATAAAACGTTACTCTCCGCCGTAAGAAATCCCATACACAAAAATCAAACTGTACACACCCGCTCCCCCCCACATTTCAATCAATACTAAGATGCCTAAGCACACTCCTTTTGCTTCCCACTTCCTAAAATATTTTCCCCCCTTCCCCTCACCACGATCAGACGATGATACGCAAGGAAAAGAAGTGGCTTGAGCCACTAAAGCGAATACTAGGAAAGCCAATAGTGGATTTCAATAACAGTGGTACAAACAGACCTTGCGTCGAAAGCGTCCACATCCAGAAAAAACCATCTTCTTAGGTGCGCTTCCATGCCCTCTAATAGTTTTACCGTGGGGTATAAACAAATTAGATCATAACGGCTATTGGAGACAGCCCCGAATGCGTCTAGAAGTCAAATTTATGCTACAATAGACCAGACCTTCATACAAATAAATTCAATAACAACGTTGCTTACCGTCAATTCCCATCTGCTCAATTAGATGGTTTAGAGTAGCTAGTGTGTTGCATTCGGTCTGCAGTCACACCTGTATTGAGTTAGATCATTTCCATTTTTCATGTTCGGTCCTTATATTAGCTTTATATGTTTGGGGTGCTGAACCCATCTTGTTATTTTCATTCCGAAATTTTGTACCTCATTAATTAGATTTGTTTGACAGGTTCTCTTTCCTGTGGCAAGCCAGTTTTCCAAGCTATTATTCCCTCTTTCTGTCTTTTACAAAAAGTACTTTGTCTACCCAATCTGTTAAGATATTAGGTTTTTTACTCTACATTTTAATTTACTTTCTTATCTCTATTTTTTTACATTTTTATTTTTACAGTACTATATATTGCTTTGCGACTATATCACAAAGTTGTTTTTCTGATTTTCTATATTTATTATCCCAATTCTGTCTTTAAGCTGACCGATCCGTTTATAATTTGTCTTATTTACGGGTATATTTCTCTTGTCTGTTTATCATCATTGTATTTTTTGTTTTTGCTTTTATTTTCTACTTATATTTTTAAGCATGTTTCTGTTCCAAGCACTGGTGCTGTAGATTATCAAAGAGGGGGGCGTTTCGTTTCAGTTGTAAAAAGCGCAGATATATGGACACTTTCTTCATACGATAGAGCTCACAGCGCAGTAAGCCTGAAAGCCGCTTAGGGTGTATTGCGCGAGACACAAAACAATAAGAGTAATCACGGAACAAAGCGGATTCCAGCATGCATTATACCGAAAACTCACGCTAACCCACTCTCGTCTGCTAAAATAACCATGTTACATCGAAATTTATTTCTGAGTGTTGCTGCAATAAGACCATGAGGCGTAAAGCAGCAAAAGTGGTTCTAAAAAAAGATTACTAAAATTCTATAAGTACTCGGAGCTAGAGGAAAACGTTCTAAGCAATCTCGAATAAATCCCACACACTGTGCTACAACGGGACAGGTGGTCGACAAAACGGTGTTCTAACGGCTACAGTACGGTAAGGTGAAAGCCAATACAGACAAAGTAAACGAAGGAGGATAGCTACACGACATCAGTTCTTACACGGGGATTATATAACCCAACTGATTGAAACAGACCCTCCAATTAACCAGACCACGCATCACAAGGTTAAAATCCAACCAAATCCTGGTAGGAAATATCATCTGTGGACAAAAGATTGTGCGTAATCTACACAAAAACACCGTATAGAGCCATTGTTACAAACAACATCTATAGAGGAATCAACATTTCTTGTAAGCACACTACTCGTAGAAATCTCTTATAAGGCATACTAGAGTCGATAATGCCAATCCAGCCCGGGCAACACGCAACACAACTCGTATCTATCACATTACCACTAAACTCTGAACAAACCGCAGCTCGTGTAAGATTTCTAAATCTAAGCGGGAATCTAAGCACGAAAAAAGCTGGTGGTACCTTCTAGGAAACTGCTTGAGCAAGACCGCAACCTTCAGCCCATGAGTAAAAAGAAAACGCCGAAAAGCTCTTGCTGCTAAGCAAACCTGAGCAGAGATCAGATTCTTACTGAAGCGAATGTATACTAAACAAAAACACTAAAAGAGGAACCCTTACATCTACTAACTAAATCTGGTATAGTCCACTTCTATTGAGGTAACCCCTAGAAGCCATGTCGGAAGTCTAGAACAACGGCACCAACCGAACTCTAAGTCCAGCAACCTACAACCGGAGACTTAAATATAGATAACCATCTATACAAACAACTAAGTCCAACATGTAATGCAACTGTCTACAACTAGGCGCGTAACATGGTTCTCAGAAATTAAAAACTCTAACAAGCCAAAAGAAATAAGTAGATTACACATAATGACACGTAAACACACTAATCTTTAAGAGCTAGGACCCCGGGTAGGGGACTGAATGTAGAGAATAGCTTATAGTCAATGAACTGAACCCTACAAAGTTCACACTCTCATACGAAAAAAACAAAGACCAGGTAAGAGTCCATGGAAAAGAACGACTAAGAAGCGCGCACATCACAAAAGGACATCCAAAAACATCTAGATTCTTCTACTAATAGCACACAAGGCTAAATCTGAAAGATTTGTAAGGATTAAGCACCATAGAAGTGGCACTCTCGTTCCCTAATCTAAACACAATTTCTTATCGGATGGAACACCGTATACGCGGATACATAGTTATGGAAAAATACATACGTCTTGGCATTCTCAGTGTCCGCAGTTCGGACGATAACTGTACTAAACCAAGTCAAGATCCCAATTTAACAAATAACGCATCTGGGTGTATTATTCTGTCGTTCTTATCTTACCATGTGTCTTTGCTAGAAAACAGAAAAAACTGACTATTAACCGTGCCCATACAAGAACCTTAACTACCTAAGCAAAGCTACGAATACGCAAGCCAGAACATGTGATCTAGCCCGCACCTAATGAGATATAACCTACACAAGCCTAGTCTGCTAAAACACACAATAACTACCGAGCAAAACCGCCAACAACTAGACAACATCCTACCGATGCACGGAAACCGGACATTTCATCTCTAGAGCGATCTGACAATGATCTTTACGAGGGAGTACACTAGAAGAACATATGTAACGAGACAACATAACTCGCCAAGCACGTGGTATACGGGGTACGTTAATTATAAGAGACCATGTTAAAATACGCGCCTGTACACCAACCAGAACATAGTTACCCACCCCGACCCTTCTCAGTAGGACGCACTCTCGAACGAAAGTCCTCGTGTTAACGAGGGGACCAAATACTAAAAAACCAGTCTCTTCACTGATTTAATTGTTCCTAAATGCGGTTACTCTCATCGACAGGTGTATGGATCCTTCTACATGACAGAGCATACACATCCCTCTCAACAACGACCACCTAGCATATTTCATTGTTTCGCAGAACAGAACTCCTCTTTATCGACAATATCTCAGTCCACGCCAGCTTATCCCCAAAAAATTCATATCTTTGCTAACCATAGGTGAGATTGAACCGTATATGTCTCTTGCGCGATTAGCAGATCTACTAATATGAAAGGGACCAACAATATCACATAAGCAAGGAGAAAGAGCTCACGTCGAACACTCGTACCAGTAATGACTCGACATGAAAAAAGCACCTAAAACCGTTAATCCCCTACAACAAAGGAAATTATTCTATATAGTTTGACGGAGAAAGAGAACAAAACATAAAACAAGATCTCATATCACTCCTTGTGATTACACTCTTACTATTTTTGAAGGTCGGCGGAACGACCACTACCCCCTCAAATCAGCTATTACTTAGTAACTTATTTTTCGTCTCACTTAGCTTGGATCTGAGATGCCGAGCAAGTCCTATAGGTATGTTAACTCGAGCATATTGAGATGTTAACAGACCTAATGGTATCCGTCTATTTCTTTAGGAGTATCTGTGACTAGAATAACAACCTTGCCGAATCTCAGTATGTTAAAATCAAAAATTTACAAGATGCAAACAGGGCTTAGTTAATATTAACAGCCACACTTTCGAACAAAATCAATCACAAGAGTATACATTAACCCACACCCAACCGGACTAACTTTAATAAGGAGAAAAAATAAAGCAGAAAAATGATTCGAAACATTCGACCGCGACAACAAACCTTACAGATTCGCTGACTTCCATCGTAGAAACATCCATCATCTTCGACACATGGCAGAACTCAGATTGCTTGCTAGCACGCTGAAAATCAGTCGTAATTTAGATTGACAAAAATCTATATAACGTTTTGGGAGGCACCATAGTAAACAGACAAATCGTGTCTGTGCACATTAGAAAATATGAATACACTCAGGTAATCATTATTTATTCCTAATTTATCTGTGGGTGGGTGCGTGGAAGGGCTCTGAATAGAGAGCGGACGACAAGAAGAGAAAAAAAAGTATGACCAGACTACCAGCATGGTGGAGCGGAAAGGAACTGATGATGAAAATGATGATGTTGATGACGACGACGATGAAGGTGATGATGATGGCGACTACAATGGATGGTGGTGATGATGATGATGTATCTTTGTTACGTCGGTCTCCAATTTTTTTTTCCCATATGGTTTGTGTCTCCCTGTATATTTGAGTATCTCGGAGATTCAAGAATAAGGATTGTCTTTTAGTGACATCCAGAGGCGTTACTAAAGCACTTGGCACCTAGGGCGGATGCTACTTTTGACCACCCTCCCACCCCCAACTCCCATATGAAGAAACGCATTTTCGAGTATTTAACAGTTAGTACTATCTTAATAGTGTCCGATGACACCCCCTTCATGGTTGTCACCCGGGGCGGACCGCACCTCGTTAGTACGCCATTGGTGACATTAGCTGTTTTCCTCAGTGTGTATACTGTCCAACGCCAGTGTCCTGTCCTGATCTCTCATTCCACAAATGTGTCTGGTTCTTTTAATCAGTTCCACATTGGTTATCTTATAATACCAATTTAATCCTAGAATCTCGAGGATTTTTAAAGGGCCGAGTTCGAAACCACGCAGTAGTCTACCATGCTGTGAAAATGGGTACCTGAGACAGCACTCGAGTTCAGAAAGGCTTAAGCAGCGAGGAAGAAAGTTAGTCACCCACTTTATAAATCTGAGATTTCGAATAGTTGAAGACTCTAACTTTAGATGTTTATGTGAGACAAATCTTAGTTATTAGAACTGCTTTGTAATATTGGGGGGGGGGGGGGGAGAGAAGAGAGAGAGAGAGAATAATGAACAACCAAGGTGTCTTCAAACGGGAAACGTGTTATTAAATGGGTCAAAAGAACAATTAAGCCTACTTCATGTGTTTGTTGTGTGTGGCTAAAGAAAGATAACTCCACATTTTTAATAGATTTATATTTAATGCCCCTGGCTGTCCAGCCCAAATTTGAAGTATCACCGGTGTGCCAGATTTTTACACATTACTTCAAATAAGGAGCGTACCTAAACTATTTGGCACCAATGGCGGAATCTTCCTTTTTCCACTGTTTTTCTTCTTCTTTGATCCTTAGCCGCCGACCGTCAAAGCAGTCAGTGGCCATCACGCCTAGTGGCGTCTTGTAGGGCAACAACAAATTGATTCCACTTTGCTCGGTCGGTGGCCATCCTTCGTACTTTTCCACTGTACTGGTGCTTATTTCATTTATAAGCCGTGGCCACAGCAATTTAGGTATCAACATGAACTGGAAGCACCACAGTTTGAACTTTCCTAGGAGTCTGCTTTGGTCTATGATCTGTAGTCCTCTGTCTGCCATTTCTATTGTCTGTTGAACTGACTTTGAGTCTTTTAAAGAGGCTTCGTACACCCTGCCAAGAATTTTAACAGGTTCCTCAATGACAGTAGGGATTCTTTGGTTGGAAACCATGAATGTGACCTCCGCTATCTTCGCTTTCCTGAAGGGCAATCTGATCATCAAAATCAGTCCCCCCGTCGATAGACTTCTGGACTTCTTAGGTTTCATTCTGCACCAGCTGACTAGTTCATTCAGGCGTGCTAACATTCTTCTGGCCTGGTGTTCATCTGATGTCAGAATTGTTGTGTCATCCATGAATGCTTTGAGCGGTGGCATGTGACACATTCCACTGAGCTTTGGACCTATTGCCACTCCTTCAGCTGCATTGAAGATTACCTGCATAGCCAACACGAATAGCATTGGAGATAGTGCATCCCATCGCAATTCCTACTTGAAGGTCAATCCACTTCGTTGTGTACTCTCTGGTTGAAAGTCTGACAGAGAACCCTGCGAAATACAGCTTCAGCATTGCTGCAATTTCTTGTGGAACATGATAAATTTCTAGGGCCTGCCACAACATCTGGTGTGAAATGGATCCATAAGCATTTGCTAGATCCAACCATCTATTACATATGGAGGTTTGTGCTTGTTAATCTGATAAATAGCCAGTGGCAAGCACTTTGCCTTCTGTCGAATTGCTTCCCTTCCACATTGAGTAGTGAGATTGGCCTGAACTGACTGATGTCTGTGGAATTTTGCTCCTTCGGGATGTAGACTCCGTTCGCCTTTCTCCATTCCTTGCTTACAAGCTGGGTTTTCCACGCATTCTTCAGTAAACGGAGCAGTCGTTTGAGCACCTCTGGGCATCTCTTATACACAACATATGGGACACCATTAGGACCTGGAGCTGACTTGCACGGTGCTTTCTGGACAATGCTTTCTACTTCTTGCA
Source organism: Oreohelix idahoensis (assembly GCA_024509875.1). NCBI lineage: Eukaryota > Metazoa > Mollusca > Gastropoda > Stylommatophora > Oreohelicidae > Oreohelix > Oreohelix idahoensis. Next base: position 34,610 of record JAMPIV010001311.1, on the reverse strand, counting down.
TCGTTGGGGGCATGGTGTTGAATTCAGCTCCTGGTTTACTAAGCCATCTAAAGCCTGCCATGTTGCTGAGCGGCTCATCTTTGCGATCATCTGAATAGGTCATTCTAAGGTGTACTTCAAGGTCTTCTCTCCTGATGTTTAGCGTACCCGACCGTGGCTGCTCAAACAGTTCTTTGGCGAACTTAAAGGGCTCCCTGAAGAATCTTTCCCTATCCATCCGTGTTTCCCTTCTCTTCCTGCACAACCTTTCTGCTGTACAAAGGGCATTATGATGGCCTTCCAGGTGTTCCCAAACCTGTATGTAAACCTTCCTTCTCTGTGGCCACTGCGTTCTTGAACAGTTTTCGGGCATGCTTCTTCTTTTTCCTGATCTCGTCTATTCTGATTTGTCTTCTACTTTTTTGCGGTGGGTTACTTTCCCTTGTCTCCCTGACTCCAAACACTTTGCGACAGTGAAGATATATTATGCCGCCGAAGATTTCCAGCTTCTTCTCCAAAGTTATCTGCTTCAGATTGTTATCCAACTCTTTTGACAAGGCTTTGTTCAGCTGTTCCCAAAGCCCGTTTGCACTGGCAGGTGGAAACTTGATTGCATCTCTTTTCCCGTCCAAGAAGTGTGTGAGATCATTAGAAGGCAGATCAACTTGAATATTCTCAGCACTGTAGATTGACTCCTGGCTGAGTTCTTCTAACGCCTCACCCGTCGAAACAGAGCACTGTTGATCAACAGAGCGCTGTTGATCTCACCCTGTTGAGCTCCTGCCCCCCTGTTTCGTTCTGTAGATTTGCATTCCTCTCTGAGTAGCGAATTTCCTACCACAGGGATATGGGAATTCCAGCCGTTAAACTCAAAGTCCGTGTAACGGGTGTGATCGATTCCAATGAGGCGCCTGTGGATTCATAATCCCCTCCCCCCTTCCTTTTTCGGTGAATCCTGGGAGCATCTATCATGTTTGGGTTTTTTGTTTAAAGCTTACGGGGTGCCAACCCGGTCAGCCGGTTTCTAGTCTTTTCCTGTGTCCTCTGTCTTTCCAGAAGTCCATCGGTCTTTTCCCGATTGTCACTGTTCTGACCATGCAAATATGATATGAAACTCTATACAGAGCGATACAACAGGAGGCAATCTGATCATCAGAATCAGTCCCCCCGTCGATCAAGTGTTTCGGCCCTTTAATTTCTTTTACACTCTAAGGGAGACGGGCCCACCTGGGTCATGACTCCCAAGTGTCTCCGTCTCCTGTTGTCTTATGTAGAAAATGAACGCACTCCACCTTGGTTGCAGCTTTAAAATCCACAATTCTGCCAGCCGGAGGCAACTGTGAAAGTAACCTTTATGTTGAAAACAAATTATTGCGGTCGTTCCACGGTACACCACGACTAGGGACAGTCACTGACCCACCTGCGCAAAGCCAACGAGGCTTGAAGCCACTGCGCGCTAGCAACTGAAATCTACTTGCGCCCGACACCTCATATAATATACACCGCGTGTTGCCTGTAAGCTACTGTCCTTTCACCAATACAACGAAAAAATGTACCGCGGACAGAAAAATTTTCACTTTCCGGATGTTTCCTGTAACGCAGGTGGGGATAGAGTTTACTGTCCCGAGTTCCATAGCCCATTGCGATTGTTCCACAGCCAGCATGATGCCTTTTCCGCAGTTTCACTAAGCGTAGATTTTAAGAAGTAGATTTTTTCAAATCACAATAAAACATAGCCTACAAACCCTCCAAAACGCAACAGGGTAGAGAGAGATCAATGTAGGAACATGGAAGGGGATACATCATAGATATTAAACAATGTCACAACAAACGGCAGATAAATTACAGCCTGGAAGTACCAAACACAAGAAAACAGCCAATGTCATATGCTATATAGAATGAAGAACACTATATACCATAATTATAACCCACATTGGGTTGAACAGAGTATCCCGTGTAGACGACAAACACTAGTTTCCCAGTGCAAAGTCCAAAAATCAAACCAAAGCCAACAATTGCATGTCTTCCACCGTCCCTCACAAATATTGAAATAATAATTAGCTTTGTCTGAAGCGTCTGTCGGTCATGTCACGGTTATTCTGCGCTGGAAACTATACTGTTCAAAAAAAGAAACGCATAGCTATCCGAGGGCGCGTTTTTATGAGTTTGTAAGTAAAATTTGGTGCTAGGGTATATAAAAAACCAGCCTCAAATGTTCTTTACAGTGTCAAATGCACGTGTTGACCTGAATTGCGTTCGTTTTTGTAATCGTTACAACGCAGTGGTCAATAGTGTTTATGGCGCAATTTTTGACCACAGCTCATGTTGCGCGCACGTGAAAGCAACAAAATTTGGGGTGAACACTATTCACTGACTACGCAACTGAAACCCTATAAAAGGATAACGCTACACACACAAAAATTCAGTTCATTTTCAAGCAGACATTTATGGCGTCTCTATCGATAAATTTAAGGAACATTGCTATTGGCCGACTGCATGCAGGCGAAAGTCAAAGTCAGGTTGCCAGGCATCTAAACGTGCATCAGAGTACCATCAATCGACTTTGGCACCGGTTCCAAGCCACTGGCTCAGTTCAAGACCGGCATCGCAGTGGACGACCCAGAGTGACGACAGCAGCGGAGGATCGCTTTATTCGGCTTCGTCACCTCAGAGACAGGTTTACAACAGCTTCCTCAACTGCCCAGTCATTGCCTGCAAGACGTCCTGTGTCTGATCAAACTGTCCGGAATATACTGCATGACGCTGGACTTTGGGCACAACGACCTCACCGAGGACCTGTCCTTACGCGCCGCCATCGCCAAAATCGACTTCTTTGGGCCAACCAGCATCGTACCTGGGCAGCTGACAATCAATGGAGACGTGTCTGGTTTAGTGACGAATCTTTCTTTTTGTTGCAGCGTCATGATAGACGGCGTAGGGTCTACCGTAGGCGAAATGAACGTTTTGCCCAAAATTGAGTTCATGAAGCTCCGTCGCACGGTGGCGGAGGTGCAATGGTGTGGGGAATGATCAGTTACAACGGAAGGAGTCAATTGGTGCACATTGAAGGAGGCTTGAATGCGCAACGATACGTCAATGAAATTCTTCGACCCCATGTCCTTCCACTTTTGGCTGCCCAAAGGTCTGTGTTTCAACAGGACAACAGCAGACCCCATTGTGCACGGTTGACCACACAGTTCCTGACTGCCAACAACATTCTCACTCTTCCCTGATCATATCTGTCTCCAGACATGAGTCCGATTGAGCACCTGTGGGATGAGCTGCATAGACGTGTTTGTCGCCGAGACGTTGCTCCAGCCAATCGTCGTGATCTGTTCCAGGCACTCCAGGAAGAGTGGGCAGCCATCCCACAGGCCCACATCAGACGTCTGATCGCATCCATGCCCAGGAGATGCCAGTCGCTGATCGATGCAAGAGGAGGCCACACACCATACTAACGGGAAAGCCCGTACGCCAAAAAACTCTCGTGACCCAGATGCAAAACAACTGTCAATTGATTGGTTGAACCCCAAGGTATTCTTGTGTGCAATTTGAACAATTAACTCATTAAATTAAAAAAGTTATTGAATGTCAAAATTATGGCTATGTGTGTGCCTTCAGTAGCTATGCGTTTCTTTTTTTTGAACAGTATATAAATAGCGATAAGTATTACGTGACATGCATTTAATTCAGTGCACTGAATTTCCTCGACAGTGTATGCGACAAAAATGTTCAACGTCTTCACTTTATTATTATAACATTTGTTGATTAACATCACTTAAATGCATGGAGGCATATTCTTTAGTCATCCTTATAATGACCACCAGCGATGAATAATGCTATAGTATGTAGATGTGAACTTCTGTCTGTGAGGCTAATTACACCCTCATTGACTCTTGAAATCTCCCACACACTTCCAGGGATCCCCCTGTGGTGAAACGTTGAGAACCCAGCATTGCACACTAACCTTGGAGGAGTCACTTGAGCCCCAGACGTAACTCTGGCTTTTACCTGCATGCAAGAGGATCTCACTATGGACCCCGTGATAGACAGGAGGAGCTGAGAAAATAGCGTTATGTAGGTCGTGACGGACTCATTGGGAGAGCCCAGAACCAGAGCACGGTATTTTAGCTCTACATATTTAGAGAGCCCCCTCGGATGACGGGGCATGCAGTTTGCCACACGCTTCTTTTTCCTATCCTGGGACCCAGATGTGATGATCCTTTAGATGCAAGCCAAGCTGGAGAAACTGGAGTTCAGAACTTCAGCTCAGCACGTTTCGGAATGGCAGAAAAGCCACAGGAAAAGCCTAGATCTACAGTGAAGATAATACCATGGAGTTTTCAAATTGGTTTTGGCTGCTAAAGAGCGAGAAGCCCAGCAGCCCTAGTTAAACACAACAGCACTTAAAGTTATGCTTAATTGTTTCGTTAATATTCAGATAGTTTTCGTCTATGTAAGTTTTTTCCGAGTGGCTGAGGTGTTAGAACGTTTTCCTCTCGCGGCACAGTTACCAGGTTGCAGAATATAAACCTGGCAGTGTCACGCTCCAGTCTACACTGCTGTAAATGCCTACCTGACTTTGCTCTTTAGTTAAGGAAGGCAAAAGTAGCGAAGAAGGGAACTGGTCATAAAGCTGAGAGCTAGCATAGTTAAGCCTCTATCACTTTACTTTCTTACGGCATTATCAGCTAAGGTTACTGTTGATCAGAATCGACATCATTGCACTCCGGGCAAACCCATAGGTGCTCAGTCTCCCTCAGCAAATTTCGAAGAGTATGAATGCTAATTGTACCTGTTGCGCACTGGTTGTATACAAGCCGGACGAATCCTCTCATACGTCCAAACCTGCTGGGCTTACGTTTGATGCATAATTGCAGCAATCTTCGCCTTGATGATTCATTTATTGCAGTGTCATTCTCTAGCAGGCAATCATTAATTGCCCTCAGTATCGCTCCCTTATCCATATCCAATGCATCTACTATGGGGTTCCCTTGAAGCTAGTCTATCAGCTCTTTCATTGCCGCGCACACCTACAAGACCAGAAAGCTGATCCACACCAGTTCCTGAAGATTCTGCTACTGCACTACTTTTACCATTTATCCAGAAATATGCAGTTAGTTCTATCGGACAAGGTGCTAGTAATTTGTATGTGTTCTATAGACTTATTATAAATATGCCAATGAGGTAGACATTAATATACCACCGAGAAAGATCCGTATAATATCCTGCGAAATGTAAGTAAATAAATAAGGAGGCTGCTGTAGAACTGGTAAGGATATATATATATATATATATATATATATATATATATATATATATATATATATACATATATATATATATATATATATATATATATATATATATATATATATATATATATATATATATATATACATGTATATATAAAAACTAATAAAACGGTATTGAATCAGTTTTACAAATTAACGGTACACACGAAACACGGGACGTGTGAAATGTAAGACATGTTTAAGTAACATAAAGCAAATAGAAATAATTCGCATTGTGTCAAGCTTGCCAGTGAATCACGGATTCAGGCTTCACTTGAGGTACACCTGATAAGAAAGCAATAGGAATTAAAAACTTAAGGAGTGTGACCGACATTATTTTAACGTCTGTAAGCTATTACTTTTATCTGCACGTGACTGTGAAACTTGACCTGCTAAAATAAATCCCCAGGTTGCCTCCTGTTGTAACGCTTTGTATAGTTTCCTATCATTTCTATTCTGTTGTCTGGTGTCCAACTTTTTGTTCCACTAGTGCCTGTTAATTACCTATATTTTTTTATTTATTACTCATAGGACTCATGTTTCCTTCATTATTTATCATTCCTGGCAGTAACACAACTGTTACAAAATAAATTAGGAAGGATATAAAAGGGGACGATACAAATTATCTGACATGGGGGAAACCTCTTCTGATGATTCTTTTTATCTGATTATCAGATTGCCTACTGTTGTAACGCTGTGTATAGTTTTCTATCATTATTCTCCAAAAATGTCGGCCACTTAACAGATCTAAACACTTATCTGAGGAAGGACACTCTTCTGATGATCTGAGAAGTTGTATGTTGCATCATGCTTTGCAGTAGAGTTAGGCAGTCACTAATGATTTAAAACACATCAAACACATACGCCACCCTGAAGGTAGTTAATAGCCAGTCATACATACTTACTTAGTCCTTCCTCTTCTACCTTGGGCTGAAGAGTTGGCCAGAGAGAGCACCATACTATCCTATCAGCTGTCTTCCCCCTGGCCTGCTTTCAGCCCAGTCGTCGGTCCTTCAGAGATTGATGTACTCCTCCCACCAGTTCTTAGTTTCCCATGTTTGTCATGTTAGCCGATCCGCAGACATGGCCAAACCATCACAACTGGAACTGTTCCACTCGGGTCTGCAGGAGCTGGGTTTCGAAGCTATGACGCATCATCTGGTTCCAGACCCTGTATCTTCTCGTCACCTGGACCACCTTCCTCAAAGACCTCATTTCTGAGGTTTGAAGCTGGCTCTTGTGGGTTGTAGTCACACATACACCAAAAGTAATTCTAGTCATTAAACAAATACAAACAAATTTAGAAGACAAAAACATATGCACAGCACAGTTCACAATAACTTTAAAAAAAACTACTCACTTTAAAGCATTATTTTATTTCATATCTCTGGTTAGCATTATTTACACAATGCAACGTTATGTGTCTCCTATGATCAAAATTGTTACATTGCAACGTTTCATTATACGAGTCTCCTATTTTCAATCACCAACTTCACCAGCAAACAGTTACTGTTTTCAGCCTTTGGTATGCGATATTTTTGGCTGCTTCATAACAATTTATTAGCATGTTACTTCTCCATGGTTGCAGTGTCAGCACCACCTGAGTTAAATTCTTACTTATATTAAGAGTGGAGAAGTGTAATGACAGCTGGTGCACTTTTGTTTGAATGTATCTGTTGCTATGTTGTCGCAGATTATGTTTATTTCTAGTTTTATTAAATATCAGTTTCTCCTCAGAAAAAAAGAGAAGACAGTGTGCTAGAACAAAGTTGGGAGGAGCTCAAGTGGCCTAAGCATACTGCAAAGCTGTGCTTCAAGGAAAACTACAGTTACAATTCAACTTGGTCAGGAATCCAGTGATGATTTCTTTCGCTTTAAATAAATTAGTTTCCTGCTAATTTGGAACTAACAAAATCAAACTTGTCAAATACGTCAATGAGGTTAAGTATATCACACCCTTCCATATTTCTTTTCTTCTTTTTAAAAAAAAATTTTTAATAAAGGTCAAAAATGTCCCTTTCGGAGTGGGAGTACCTAGGTTGGAACCACAAGTTTAATCTAAAGGATAGGGAGAATATATTTTTTTATCTTTAGCTATGATTCGTTATTAGCAAATATGTCTCTTGGCAGCAATATAGAAACAGTTGGAGTGACATCAATATAGGAATATAAAAGATAACATGAGCTTTATCTGCACTGGGGAGCTGCGGTAGCATAGTGGTTAGTGCACTGACTTTCTAGCTCAGTGGTCTATGGTTCGATTCCCAGAAGAGGTGGGTTTTTTTTTTTAGGCCGCAAACAGCTCCTGGGTCAACCCAGCCCCAACTGGGTACCAGAGCAACTCTGGGAAGGTTAAGGCGGCCGGCGTGATGTTGACCACATCACCCTTAGTGTGCCGATGGTCAAGAAAATACGGGCCTAACATCATATTCCCAATATGCCTCAATGGGCGGGTAATGAGATCCTTTTCCTTTTTTATCTGCACTCGGAAATAAATGGAAATCAAACTAAAACTTCAATTCAAATGTCAAATCAATCCTATTGTATGGTTCTGAAACATGAAGAACAACAAAAACAACTTCCAATATATTAGACTTTTATTAATGTATGCTTGCGTAGAACTGAAGGATTGAAATTGTATGATAAGATCACCAATATGGAACTGATGACAAGAACCAAACACATGCCAGTGGAACAAGAGATGACAAGAACCAAACACACGCCGGTGGAACAAGAGATGAGAAGAACCAAACACACGCCGGTGGAACAAGAGATGAGAAGAACCAAACACACGCCGGTGGAACAAGAGATGACAAGAACCAAACACATGCCGGTGGAACAAGAGATGACAAGAACCAAACACATGCCAGTGGAACAAGAGATGACAAGAACCAAACACATGCCAGTGGAACAAGAGATGACAAGAACCAAACACATGCCGGTGGAACAAGAGATGACAAGAACCAAACACAAGCCGGTGGAACAAGAGATGACAAGAACCAAACACATGCCAGTGGAACAAGAGATGACAAGAACCAAACACATGCCGGTGGAACAAGAGATGACAAGAACCAAACACATGCCGGTGGAACAAGAGATGACAAGAACCAAACACATGCCGGTGGAACAAGAGATGACAAGAACCAAACACATGCCGGTGGAACAAGAGATGACAAGAACCAAACACATGCCGGTGGAACAAGAGATGAGAAGAACCAAACACATGCCGGTGGAACAAGAGATGACAAGAACCAAACACATGCCGGTGGAACAAGAGATGAGAAGAACCAAACACATGCCGGTGGAACAAGAGATGAGAAGAACCAAACACATGCCGGTGGAACAAGAGATGACAAGAACCAAACACATGCCAGTGGAACAAGAGATGACAAGAACCAAACACATGCCGGTGGAACAAGAGATGACAAGAACCAAACACATGCCGGTGGAACAAGAGATGAGAAGAACCAAACACATGCCGGTGGAACAAGAGATGACAAGAACCAAACACATGCCGGTGGAACAAGAGATGACAAGAACCAAACACATGCCGGTGGAACAAGAGATGACAAGAACCAAACACATGCCGGTGGAACAAGAGATGAGAAGAACCAAACTCATGCTGGTGGAACAAGAGATGAGAAGAACCAAACACATGCCGGTGGAACAAGAGATGACAAGAACCAAACACATGCCAGTGGAACAAGAGATGAGAAGAACCAAACACATGCCAGTGGAACAAGAGATGACAAGAACCAAACACATGCCGGTGGAACAAGAGATGAGAAGAACCAAACACATGCCGGTGGAACAAGAGATGACAAGAACCAAACACATGCCAGTAGAACAAGAGATGACAAGAACCAAAAACATGCCAGTGGAACAAGAGATGACAAGAACTAAACACATGCCGGTGGAACAAGAGATGACAAGAACCAAACACATGCCAGTGGAACAAGAGATGACAAGAACCAAACACATGCCGGTGGAAAAAGAGATGACAAGAACCAAACACATGCCAGTGGAACAAGAGATGACAAGAACCAAATACATGCCGGTGGAACAAGAGATGAGATGATGCCTGCAATAGAAAGGACACACATTGAGGAAATCAGCTGATATTACCACAAGGCAGTTCTTGTTCTGGAATTCCCATGGTATGAGAGGTAGAGGAAGACCTAAAAAACACATGGAGAAGAGAATTGCAGACAGAGATGAAAGGGATAAAGATAACACGAAGAGATCTTTAGTGGATGACACAGGATTTGGAGGACTTGGCATGAATTTGTTGAAGGCCTCTGCTCCATGGTGGAGCTTTAAGGTAATGATGATGATTCATGAAGTCTGGCAAGACTGGTTAGTTTAAGTCTGGCAAGGCTGTTTTAAGTTTGGCGAAACTGGATAGTTTAAATCTGGTGAGACAGGATAGTTTAATTCTGGCAAGACTGGATAGTTTAAGTCTGGCAAGACTGGATAGTTTAAGTCTGGCAAGACTGGATAGTTTAAGTCTGGTTAGTTCTCAAAGTTCTACATAAAAAAATTTACATAAATCCAATCATAAATATTGTAAACTTCTGCTTGTTCAGCAGCTAATGTAAACATTAAAAAGGTCCACTTCCAGCAGCAAGTATGGTCTATATTGATTAAGTTTTATAATCAGAAATACAACAATTTTGCTCCATATACACATACAGTCCATAGGAATTTATTTTTGTATAAGTCATTCAAACTAAGCCTTCACAGCACATCACATTAACTGGTTCACTGAAGCTAAAATCTTGCAAGCTACACAAATATATTGCTCAGCCTAGACATACACATTTTTTGAAAAGTTGCTAAACCAGGTTTCCCAACCTGGGGTAAGCATACACTCATGGAGTACGGTGAATATTTGGTAAATAACTATATTATTCTATTTAAATATTTCAATAGTAGTAGTGTTGGTAATAAACAAAGTTGTGGAGTGGAGACACTGAGAGTCCTGTTCTCAATTAAACTAAAAGCAAGAACCAACTGATGGCTGAACATGAAGTGTGGGTATCTCTATAAAAAACTGTACTAAGAATAAAACTTTTGGTTGACAAGAAACAGAATACATTACTACAGAAACCATTGTCTTTAACATTACTACAGAAACCATTGTCTTTAACATTACTACAGAAACCATTGTCTTTAACATTACTACAGAAACCATTGTCTTTAACATTACTACAGAAACCATTGTCTTTAACATTACTACAGAAACCACTGTCTTTAACATTACTACAGAAACCATTGTCTTTAACATTACTACAGAAACCATTGTCTTTAACATTACTACAGAAACCACTGTCTTTAACATTACTACAGAAACCACTGTCTTTAACATTACTACAGAAACCACTGTCTTTAACATTACTACAGAAACCACTGTCTTTAACATTACTACAGAAACCACTGTCTTTAACATTACTACAGAAACCATTGTCTTTAACATTACTACAGAAACCATTGTCTTTAACATTACTACAGAAACCACTGTCTTTAACATTACTACAGAAACCACTGTCTTTAACATTACTACAGAAACCACTGTCTTTAACATTACTACAGAAACCACTGTCTTTAACATTACTACAGAAACCACTGTCTTTAACATTACTACAGAAACCACTGTCTTTAACATTACTACAGAAACCACTGTCTTTAACATTACTACAGAAACCATTGTCTTTAACATTACTACAGAAACCACTGTCTTTAACATTACTACAGAAACCACTGTCTTTAACATTACTACAAAAACCATTGTCTTTAACATTACTACAGAAACCATTGTCTTTAACATTACTACAGAAACCACTGTCTTTAACATTACTACAGAAACCACTGTCTTTAACATTACTACAGAAACCACTGTCTTTAACATTACTACAGAAACCATTGTCTTTAACATTACTACAGAAACCATTGTCTTTAACATTACTACAGAAACCATTGTCTTTAACATTACTACAGAAACCACTGTCTTTAACATTACTACAGAAACCACTGTCTTTAACATTACTACAGAAACCACTGTCTTTAACATTACTACAGAAACCACTGTCTTTAACATTACTACAGAAACCATTGTCTTTAAACATTACTACAGAAACCACTGTCTTTAACATTACTACAGAAACCACTGTCTTTAACATTACTACAGAAACCATTGTCTTTAACATTACTACAGAAACCACTGTCTTTAACATTACTACAGAAACCACTGTCTTTAACATTACTACAGAAACCACTGTCTTTAACATTACTACAGAAACCACTGTCTTTAACATTACTACAGAAACCACTGTCTTTAACATTACTACAGAAACCACTGTCTTTAACATTACTACAGAAACCACTGTCTTTAACATTACTACAGAAACCACTGTCTTTAACATTACTACAGAAACCACTGTCTTTAACATTACTACAGAAACCACTGTCTTTAACATTACTACAGAAACCACTGTCTTTAAAGCACAAGATTGCTTTGATATAGGCTTCCTGCAAGGGGACCAGCTACAATGGTGCTCCATAAGAAAAGATACGTCAATAATGAATGTCAATAACGATACGTTATATTTCATTATTACTTTCTGCTCATGATTATAACCATTGTTCATGACTATATTCAACATTTTACTGGTTTGCAGAAACTCTTAAATCATAAGATGTCACTCACTGCTATTAAATAATTTAAGTAAAATTCTTGCAACAAATAATATATATATCAGTACAGGAAACACAACATCCACATTATTTATGAAACTATATTACACTATAAAATTAAATAAAGTAGTTAATCAATTTCCCAACATGACCCACAAAGATCTGTATGTTTTACAACAAAATGTATTACTCTAAACAAGCACTTAACAAGTTTGAAAAATAAATAAATAAATAAAACTCCATGCATGATAAACAGAAACATAATTGAGTGAGAATATGATAAAAATTTACAGGTAATGTGTGGGGAAAGTAATGTACACTAAGCAAATTATGCGGACAATGCAAAATTTGGAAAACACATAAAATGGTCCCTTCACAAAAACTAAACCATAACCTCAAGCTGTGATCAAACATATCATCTACAAACATATGATCTACAAACTGTACTGAAAGACAATGCAGAGCTCACACTGAAGCTATCCTTGAATGTTGGGACATTTCAAATGAAGAAAATAAAATAAACTTGGAAATTCTGATTGTGAAAAATCTAATATAAAAATCATTAAACACACAACCCTGATTAGGACATTTAAAAAAAAAAAATACGATAGACAGTAATGACATGTAAGAAGAATACATATAAACAGTTATTTATTTTAAAAACCATGTATTTAGCACTTTTCTCTTGTTATAATTAAGTAAACAACAAAGTTTGTGACAATGTGGGCGTTTATTATTTTATTATGACTCAAATATGCATATATTTTGCTAGCTAAAATGTCTGTGGAAAGCACTGATTATACATAAACTTTATATATTCTGCATGTCATTTAATGTTTTGATGAAAGAAAAAAAAACAACAAACAATCAAACAACGGTGGTGGGCTTAGGAAACAGGCAACCATACAGGTGGAGAAAACAGAACCAGGAAAGATGAAGATTAGACAGGACTAGCTTGCACAAGACAGGTTCAAATGAGAACAATTTGACCATCGTATGCTTTACCAGTTTAATAAAACATGCCTTTGAATGAAACCAACAGAGGAAGAAACAAGTGGGGAGGTCAAAGAGAATCTGGAAAAGTATACTGCAAGAGGAAGCCAAGGAAGCAGGAATCTCATGGGTACAGCACAAAACAGAAACAGGTGGTGAGCAAAATATGCAGCCCTGAGTTCCACAGGGAAAAGAAAAGGACTGACAGGCAATATGCTCTGCAAGGTTATGAGTATGAATTAAAGAAGAATACAATTATTTAAAATACTAACAAGCGATAGGGACCCCCAACGTAGCGCTGTGGACAAGAAACAGACAAGTGTCAGTGGAACAAGAGCTGATTAGAAGACAATAGTGATGGATAGGACACATTGAGAAAATATAATTACACTATTACAAGGCAGACCTTGTTCTGGAATCTCCAGGGTAAGAGAAGATGGGGTAGACCACCAAAAAACACGGAGAAGAGAACTGGAGACAGAAATGAGAAAGACGAGAAAGACCTTGGGCTGACGGCATGCGACAGGACTTGGCATGTGTTTGTTGAACATTGTTGCTCCTTGGGGAACTGAAGGGTACTGACTGGTTTTAAAAAATGATACTTTGGCCAGAATTGCACCGAAGCATCTCCAATACACAAGAAAACTAGTTTTGCTATGCCAATTTGTGTAAAAGAAATTGCAAAAAATGTCACTGACGCTTCAATACAGCAATAATTTCACAAATTCTGACTCATCACATACAACACGATGCTACAGAAACTATAATCCAAAACCACATGGGGCCCATTAGAAGAAAGAAATTACTGTTGTTCCTAATTCTCAATGAGAGTTTGCCATGAACTAAAAAAAACACCTGTGCTCCAAATTGAGCTGAGAGACCAGGCAAAGAAGAAGATATCTGCAACTGAAAAACAATTTTTAAAAAAAAAGAAGAAACAACAATCGTGAAAGTGCATAAATCTAAACTACAATCAACAAGAAGCAATAAAACTCAATATCCTCATCATGTAAACAACTAGCTAAAGAAAATAAACTGCTTCAGACAAAGAGACATAACACTGCAAATGTTAATCATGCATGAAATAAAAATCCCTTTTTGGCTATCAGTAAAATGGTAAATGCTGATTACTTGCCACACGAAAGGTCACAAAAACAAGTACATATTAGGGAAATTAAATTCAAGCAAGCATGTACAAGCAGAAAGTTTCATAGAATTACAAATAAAATTTAAGTTCACACATTAAAGAAACAAATTACAGTAGCATAAATAAACACAAAGTACATTATTATATTTAATGCCAGCAGATGCATGTTCCAATTAGTGCCTATTATGTTTCTCAACTAATGATTTTGCTTCAATCGTCTTTGTAAATTTTGTCCCCCCATTTTCACAATTTCAGGAGCAGACAAAACACACCACTCTTATATTACAAGAGAAACTAAACTAGTAGATCACATGCATCAGGCACTACTCACAGTCAGTACACTAGGGCAAGAGAACAAAACATAAACTGCCGTACTTTATCTTAAAATAATACTTATACCATTTCAATCAGCATCCATGTGGCAGTGGTTACAGCTCACTTCTCAAGGTAAAGGGGCCGTGTTTGAAACCAGGTCACTTCACATTTCAGTCCAGCCAGCTGTAAAAATGAGTACCTTCTGCTCTTTAGTTAGGGAAGGCACTGGCAGCAAGGAAGAGAACTGGTTACCACAGCTTTTAAAGCTCAGACGTTAGTATAAGTGAAGTCTCTTAACACTTCACTCCCCTAATACACTATCTTCACCATTTCATAAACATAAGACTTGTAATCAAGGGTTCAAATGAAAGACCATGTCAATTAACAAAACCTCCCCCTTTTTGTCTATATATTCAATGATGATAAAAAGATGTCACATGACATTCAATGATAAAGCTATGAAATTGAATCAAACATCATAATTTACTTTTTTTCTCACAACTTTGGTTATTGATCAGATATTCTTCAAGGAAGAGAACTTGCAAATGAGAACAAGATGGGGGCCAGCAAGTTCATTTTAGCATCTGGAAGGAAGCTGACGCAGAATGAAGGATATTAGCTTCCAGCAAGAAGTCAGTTTTATATGTTTGGATTTTAATATGCATTGCCAGAAATTATGAAAGCATTTTAGTGAGAAGTTTTCTCATCATCAATCTGTATGTTAACTGAGGCAAACACTTGATTGTCAATAGGAGAGGTAACATCAGCACATGGAGAACCAGCTCTGGATTTTGGTGATTTGACATTGCATCTCCGTGAAGAATGAGTCTGCAACCTCTTGACATGATGCAAATGGCCTTTCATGGGTGTGTTTCGTGGAATCTGAGATCCAGTGTCTTTCTGAAGTGAAATACGGCATGGAGTCAGGCCGTGTGAGGTTCTAAGTCTTACCTAAACAAGAAAACAAACATGAGTCCCCATTATTACAGTGACATTCTTACTGTATTAATGTTTTAGAAGCTTGTAACTCTCCAAACTCTTTCATACGCCACAATTAAGAGGGGTCATGAAAAAGTAATGGTCCCAATTTTAAACATACTTTTTTCCGCCTAAGAATTTTCTGTACCATTCTCTCACATTTTGAACACTTACTGCGTTTTCACCACACACTTCTATCAAATATCTATGAATTTCAATGGCAGCAATATGTTTTGCCCATTAAAAAAAAACACTGCACACTTCTACACAGCACCCTGTTTCAAGCTACGTCAAAGTTTTAAAGGGAACTAGTTAAGCAAACACTCATGACAACAACTTTGAATGTACCACGTGAGTCCAATTACACTGACTCATAATCAGTGTTGCCACAGAGGGAAATTAAATTTCCTGTAATAAGTACAGTTATACCATAGGGAACATTATTTTTGATCAGCCCTCGTATAAAAAATAGCCAACCAATCAAAAGCTAACATTAATTACCTTCATTTTAAAGAAAGTGGCAACCATGGATATTGTTGCTTACATTTTATCTCATGATTTTGAGCTTGAAATAACAAAGAAAAGGTCACAAACCCAGCTGTTTAGCTACAAAATAATTTAAGCTAAAGGTTTTTACTGCTGCATATTTAGCTGAGGAATTAAAAATCTCTTATGAGGTTGAACAAAGCCCGGCTGAAACAGACGGGCAGCATGCATGGAGGTCTTAAGGAGGCAGCCCCTCCATCTTGGAAAGGCCCAACAGGCCAATCATCTGTTTACCTTAAATTACGATTACAAGAACCAATGGAAAGAAAACCGGACTGATCTTAAAGGCGATGAACTGGAACGAATTACGGACGACGATTTACGGAACATGGAATTGTAGAAGTATTAATGGGAAAGAGGAGGAGCTAGTGGAGGAGATGAGGAAAACAAAACTAGAAATCCTGGCTCTGACAGAAACTAAGAAAATAGGGCAAAGAGTTAGACCTCAATAACAACATGCTACTCTACAATGGAGTCTCCACAAGCAAAACAGCTAAAGGGGGTGTGGGTTGTATTGTGGCTAAAAGTCAAACAATAACATCAAAGGATGGAACTTTGTCTTGGAGTGCATTATGGTCCTAATTCTAAAACAAAGAGAAACCAGTCTACCGTGTCATTGGGGACCCAAAGATGCAGCAATAGAGAATGCAGTCAGCGACCCATAGCTTGACTGCTTGTGTCAGGGTCAGCGAACCAGAGCTGACCAAGACCCTACTCTCCACCTCCACATGGTGGTCCTGGAAACAGGCTGCATCACTGCAGTCTGGCTGAGAGTAGGAATCAAAGAGGGAAGGCAAACCCGGTCCCAAAAAATGCCGTGCTGAAGTCGGATGTGTCGGCCGAAAGGTGCAGACACAACGCAACCAACGTCCTTTTTAGGACGAACGAGGAAGAAGAAGAACCTTGTCATTGTGTATGGGCCCTACGAAGATGAGCAAGAAGATGTTAAAGAAGAATTCTTTGAACTGCTTCAAATGACAGTGGGTGACTGCATGAATGAAATTATCCGTCTTGGATAATTTCAATGCCAGAGTTGTAAATGACCATGTTAAGAAACACTAAATGACAATGGAAAGCAACTCAGATTCCGCACTGAGCAAAACCTTGTCATTACAAACACAGTTCCCCCACAAGTGCATACATATATACACCAGATATGAGCCAACTAAGAATGAGAAATCAGTCATCGACTATGCCATTGTTAGGAAGAGCTCATTCAAGTATGTGTGTGATGCTAGAGTCTGGAGAGGGCCAGAGATTGGAAATGATTACTATCTGCTCACAAAAGAACAACTGAAAGAGTTGCTCGGCCTAGGTATTGCCCATCATCATGCAAGACAATAAATAATCAAGCAAGAGAGATGAGGATTAAGGCCTACAAGCTAAGAGAGGGGCTAAGGTATCAGGGGCTTATTGTGACAACAGTGAGAAACCTATGAGAATAATCAGATGACTTGGAAACAGATTCTTACAAAATCTTTGCTGTCAGTGTCAAACATGATCCCTGACCAATGCACAGGAGATGAGAATGGCATGGTTTGAGGTGAAATGGTTGACAGCCATGATTGTAACGAGGAGAATGGCATGGTTTGAGGTGAAATGGTTGACAGCCATTACTGTAATGAGGAGAATGGCATGGTTTGAGGTGAAATGGTTGACAGCCATTACTGTAACGAGGAGAATGAGAAATGATGACAGAAAAATTCAGAACTACATCCTGTATCAAATACATAGAGACACAGAAAATAGAGTGGCTTGACCATCTTATGAGAATGCAGCTAAATCAAATTATTACTATGTGCCTACTGTATAGAAGATCTGGGTTTAGAGAATGAGGAAGACCAAGGGACAGATGGATAGATAATATTACAGAAATCCAACAACAAAGGATCACACAGGCCTATGCAACACACTAGGCTCAAGAACAAAAACTTCAGCCCCTAACAACGATTCACCACAAAAATGCATTAAAAAAAACTGTAAAGTAAAATAAAGTAAATACTTACACTTTCTGGGACCTCTGAGGATAAAATTGGGGCTGTATTTGTGGATTCTGCCAGTGGGGACTTGATCGGGTCACTTTTACCCTGCCTCTTTCTTGGGTGTTTCAAGGAGCGAGTACTATCTTCCGATGTATTAAATCTGTGACTACCAGAATGGTTGGACGCATTCATCTGGCTTTGCCTCTCACGGAAGTTGGAACGCAGAGTCAAGATCATCTCCTCTATATGGCTTGAACGTTTTGGGGACCTGACTTCAACATGAACATACTTGGAGTTGGAACTGACCTCTGCAGGTTTGGAAAACCCAGCTCTAGTAAGTAGATTATGGGTTTCTCTGGTAATCTCCAAGTGAGGTTTATAGTTGAACTTCTTACCAGGTGAGATGTGAATGCTATGTGATCTGTTACGTTGACTGGCTCTTGAAGCAGGATATCCCAAGTTTTCAGCAGAAATAGATCTTTTTTTGCTGGACATATTCTCAAACTCTGGGTCACAGCCATTTTTTGCACTGTACCTCCCATCTTCACTCCTAGTTCTATTGCCGCTAGATTCCATGAGAGATGATGATGATGAACACCCTGCAAATGATGGATAGTTATTACTAATTCTCAGTCCTTTGCATGTCAGGAGTAAGGAATCTGCTTCATAACTATCCTTAGCCATGCTGGTTTTGTTATTTCTGAGAGCAGCACAATTATTTTCAGTGGCAGTATTTATTACACTTTTTGTGCTTTTAATTACAAATGTACTGTCATGCTTCATATTCATATTTCGGCTTACATCTTCCGCAGCATCATCTAGCAGAGAGCCTTTGCCACTGTCTGAGGATGTACAGCGGCGGAGATTAGGCACAGAATCTGCACTCTGGTCAGACATCCTACTCTCCACAGACAGCAAACTGTCAGTGCTGACTGAAGATTGCAATGGATTGGATTTCATGGATGGTTTCAGCACAGAGTCATAGGACATGACACTGACAATGGAGGTGCCAGAGATGGAGTGGATTCCTTGTTTTAAATATCTGCCAGATTCAGTTCTTCTCAGAACAGTGCCTCCAGATATGATTGAAAACCTTGATACTGAAAGGTCTGATCCCACATCAATTTCCTTATCTTGACTAGTATTTTTGCTCTGATTCAAGACTGTTACATCCTCCATCATTGTTTGGTCTCCAAAGCCATGCGGCGGTGGCAATAATGTATCCAGCAAACTCGGATCCAACTGTGCAGGGGAGTTCCTTTCTGGATCATGTGCACCTTCCAAGTGTTGGCACTCACTAGAATTTTCATCATCTGTTTTATGGAAGCTTACATCTGGATCTAACTTGTTACCACATCCATTCTCATGTTTGTGAGCAGTGTGGTCACATTTTTCACTCTCAAATTCATCTCTTCTGCTACGTCTCAATCCAGAATTCACCTTCACATCACCAGCGATAACTGGAATAACAGGAATGTGGTCATCAATGTGACACTGCAGCCCTAGGATACATGTATTCCCACTGAGCTGATGATTCTTGATGGCACTAGGATGTTTTTTCTGGCGACGAGGACTGTCAACAGATTTTAATCTACCAGGGTACTTGGCTCCACTGGCACTAAAGACTTCACCACTATGACCCCTGGTTTCATGCACATTGACATGTACACCTTTCTGTTTGTTTAGCGCATCCATAAGTGCACCTGCATCATCAACAAAGTCAGTATTAATGGGCTCCTGATCGTCAACAACAACAATAGACAATTCTGGATCAAGTAAAGTTGGAGAACACTGGCTACGTGTTATGCCAGTGCTCAAGTCAGACCCTGCTAAATCTGAATGAGAACTCGGGGAGGGGCTTATAGAATCACCAAGATGTATATATGTTTGCTCAGCTGAGGCAGAAATTGTTGAAACATCTTGAGATGTACGCTGAAAAAAAAAAACCAACCTAATCAGGCATTGCATTAAGTCTCAAATCACAAATGTAACATGTAGCACATATAGTTAAACTATTTATGTTAGCCTTACTGTGGGGCACGAATTGCAACTGTATGTAGCATTAATGACTAAAGAGCTGAAAATAAGAACCACTCTAATTCAGATAAGGAAGAATCTTATCAGAGATATCCATACTATTTGTTATTGCTCTCAAAGATCCAGGGAAAAACAAATCGCAAAAAAAAAAAAAAAATCAGGCATGATAACAAAAGACTGGTGAAGAAGCTTTTTTTAAAAGGATAATGGCTGTGGTAAACATGAAGATGAAAACAACAGGACAAAAAAAAAAAACACCCGTGCAGTTCCTAGGTGTATCAGAGGAGATAAAGAAAGAACATGGCTACTGCTTCATCGGGTGTTGTCATAAAAGGAGACTAATATGAGATGATGTGTGGGGCTGTCAACCACATCTCATATAATAAATTAATACGTAAACTACCACTCCAAGAACATCTGAATGTTTTAAAGCAGGCGTACTGGGACTAGCAGTAGTGGTGGCTTCACGGGCAGCACAAAGAAAAATGATGGAAAGAAAGAAGCTACAAAGATCAGCAAAAACAAATAACTACACATCAACGCTGAAACTACGGGTCAAGTAACTGGTTCATTCATTCTTTTCTCTCGGTATGGAGCATGGAACCACCATTGCAGCTGGTCTCTTGTAGGAATCCAACAATAAAGCACTGGTGTTGTTGCAGGAGTGGTTTCTGTAGCAATTTATTTAGAATAGTGAGGTAGCCAACCTCATGCATCACTTCAAATCAGCCGCCTCTTATGACATGAGTGGGTGAGCAGTGGCCATAACTTCCTGTCCCAAGCCACCAACTCCAGGTCTATCCATGTCTTCATCATTTTCATTGCTCTCTCCAGTTGTCTAGTCCATGTCTTCCTCTACCACTCTTACACTGGGGATTCCCGAGCAAGGATTGCCTTGTAATGCTATCAACAAGTTTCCTCAATACGTAGCCTATCTATTGTCAGTATCTTCTCATCTCTTGTACCACTGGCACTTGTCTGGTTCCCATCATTAGTTCCACATTGGTAATCTTGTCATACCATTTCAAAGCTTCTATTATAAGCAAGCACATATTTATGAATGCCTGTAACTTCTTGGTTATTTGTGTTGCTCATCACCTTTCATAGCTCTACAGAAGGTCACTCCAGTGAAAGGTTCAGATTTCTGTGTTGGACTTGATTTCTTTTGAATTCTATATATTTTCTAATGCAATGAAAGCTCCCTAGCCTTTTGTATTCTTATTTTGATATCACTGTCTGCCTCCCCACCTATGTCTATATTACTACCAAGATGTATGTAAGATTCTACACCTTGTATAGGTGTTTCTTCAAGCACAATTACATTATTATTTGCTGCATTTATGCTCATAATCTTTAGTCTTCCTTGTGTTTTATCAGACCCCATTGCTGTGACATCTCATCAGATACTTTCATTCTCTCTAGCATCTGGTTACAGTTATTGGACAAATTAGCCAGGACATTTGCAAAATCGAGTCCAAACATGAATAATCATGAATGACATTGACTGGTTTCAACAACTATTGTGTAAACAAAGAAATAATGAGGGGAACCCAATGTCTATGTGTTCTAACATAAAAAATTAATCAACAATTTGTTCATAGCTTACCTTGCTAGCACGATTGCCACTCAGCCTTCTCAAGAATTTCCTGCCCTTGCCAGACTTTTCCAGTGTAGGAGGAGATTCTATTCTATCACTATCAGATGTTTGTCTAGGAAGAAAGGCAGATAAAAACCTATTATTCAGGATGCATAATGACTAGTCTTGTTAACGATTCAAGTAAGCAGGGGGTGGTTACAAGAACAATGTGACCACCCCCCAGCTTTAAGTAAACATTATATACAGTTAAATATGTCAAGTATGTGATACATTATTCAAAGACATAATTTTTTAAAATTTAAATAAATTGTGATTTGTATGTAAAGTAATTATCCTTCCTGACACAGACAATAGAAAACTGGAGCATGCTGCCACGTGTAGCTTCTGGAGGAGTCACTGAATATGACCAAAGCATCTTCAGGCATGTTGTACAAGGCAACTTTTATGAGGTTGTGTATGGACTGGCAACCTCATCGCGTTAAACAAATTGCCACAGAAACTGAGAATGTGAATGGGCTTCCTGTGAGGGGACCAGCTATAGCGGTTGTAGTAAAATCTGCAAGAATAATCGCTCATTTCAGTAAGATTTTAGTCATAAAATGATAATAAATAAAACAGCCCTATTGTGTCTGACGGTGATGCTCTCACACGCCAGAAACGCTGCCTTTTGTGCAGTGCTAAAGCCTATAGAACGATTCCACGGTAAAAATCTAACACGCATTTTAGTTTAGAAAACGTACTAATAACATTTTACCAGATCTGCTGCATACACTTTGCAGCCAAGACTTATAATTAACGATTTTGAGGAAGTGTACCGCAAAATAACTATCTGAATTAACGTATTCTGTCAACTTTAATGCAAATTTAGTAGTAATCCTTACATTTTTTGGTAGTGTTACACGATACAATACAAATTATTAACGCCAATTCTTAACCCGCCATGCACAACCCCGCTTAGCCTGACACATTCTGCCATGCATATATACACGTTGCGACAAAGCCAAGAGAGGCAAAACACGCAGACAATTTTATTGCCTCCTCGCGGTAATGTTTCTGACGTCACAAAAACAAGTTAGTTATTTGAAAAATACCTGCTAGCGAGATAGCGAGAGGTGAAGATGGCCGTCTTGTGTAAAATATTTATTTGACGATGACCGCTGACAAAATTGAAAATCTAAAACCATAATGAAACTGAACATATAAAATATATGGTAGTATAGCTTAGAATTCACTGAGCAAGAATGTGTTTTAAATAATATGATAGTCCCAGTATTACCCAAATGGTTGAGAAAATACTAAATGTCTATGGACGCACGACCAGACGGACTGTTGTTTCTGCTTGTTTTTTTCTTAACGTTAGTGGGGACACCGGCTTAGAAGAGAGGCATTGAGAAATTTCAAATTAGCTTGGGTAACAAGAGTATAGAAGGAGAGGGGAGCGGTAGGAAAATTGTTACCAAAAACTAACATCGTTTTGCATTGGCATAACTAAAGCAGGCTGGCCAATCGACTACCAGACGCAGAGTATGTTTGGAATTATTTTGGTTTTTCAAAAACTGCATTTGAATTCTGGTAGTCGCAAGCTTTTGATTGGCCAGTGCTACTAAATATTATCAAAAAGCTTTCACTATTCATTGCCAGTTGAACTGTAATGTTATTCAGATACGCTGAGAACAGCTGTGTTAAATTTAAAAGTAAAGTAAATAACTATATGAGTATTTCACAGTCTGGACGGAGCAGAGGAAACTGAGGCCATTTCTTTGCAAAGTCAGCGTCATTTGTTTATATTTCTTGATTTGTGGTAAGGATGCTTTATGAATTTAATATGTTTAATCCCATTACCAAAGTTAGATACTGCTATTGGGAAAAAGTGAAGGACGTGCCGGGAGCAGACATTGTTGAGTCCTCACGTTGAAATGTATCTAACTAATGTATGTTGTCATGATTATGTTTGAATATTATTGTATTAGAGCATATTAGTAAGCCTCTGTGTTCAATGAACACTGTTCAACATGCCTGAAGCATTCATATTAAAAAAGAAAAAGATGAGAAAAATATATAAAAGGAAATGTGGTTACCCCACATTATATTATTGAGGAAAACTATGTAAAAGTACAGTGGCGTATCTGCCATAGGGATCTGAGGGGTAGTCACAGCAAGGTGGGAGTCATGAAAATTAGGGGATAAGTGCACCTGAAATGCACGCGAGGCTGACCCCATACCCACGTATGAAATTAAATAAAAGAATAAGTGATCAGATGTAAAAGGCCAGGGTGTCCTTTTGTTGCAGAGGTTTCGTTTCCTGTTGCCAGCTGGTGACAGGAAACCTGAGGAGTGACGATTACGCCAAGAAGTCTCCTACACTTTACATATGCTGTCAAGAGATAACAGCAGGAGCTTGGGTGTGTGATGTGATATCGATATTTCTGCAACTACACAAGATCTTATCTTTCAACAAGAAACCCCAGGTGATATGTTAAGGACCTGGGTACATCTGACAGTTTCGGTTTAAATAAACCTTGATAATTCAAGTCATACTCAGGACTTTTGTGGGGTATGATGACATTACAGCCCCTCATACACAGTAACTCTCTCTCTTAGAAGAATAAATTTAAGCTGTGAACATTCAAATAAGAAATACATATAATAACATTGTAGTATTTGGGCAGATTGTCCACACAATTTTAGTTAATCTTTTATGTAAACTATCTTGTCCTCATTTTCAAAGACCTGTCCAAACGATGACTGGACAGGCAAAATAAATTGTACAAAAAAAATTAATTTAAAGAAAAACTTAACCACAGGTTTTATTCACTTCCTCATAGTAACTTAAAGTGTTTTTGTGTTGTGTACCATCATTTCATTTCTCCCCTAGACACTAGGTACATCATACACTAGAGCCACAAGAGTGACCGTGTGAGATCTAGGGAGGTAGCGTTAGGTTCCCTGCACATAATTCATCATCATCATCTTTTAGAGTCAGGGGCCTACATGTGCTTGACCTCACACGGTTTATGCAGACACCGATTTCATTCTTTGTTAGGATACCATCATAACCTCCCCAGCAAAATCAACTTTGCTACATAAATTGGTAGGCTTGTCCGGGATTTGAATTTCTCCTAGTACTACATACATTGGGGTCTGGGGCTTAGCATAAACAACATTCTATTGTCCCAGGGAATCCCCATAATCATTATTGCCCAAGATTTGGGAAGTCAAGAAACTGTCAGAACCCAGTTTTAATTAGATAAAAATTATAACTATTTAGAAATTTTGTTAGAACATTTTGCATTTATCAGAATGGCAGATCTGGCCAAGTTTCGATCTGCGGCTGTTCAGACTGCAAAAGAAATGAATATGGAGGGTCAAATCTTTATTGACTATGTCACCTCAGAATGTGATAAATTTATTACTAGGGAAGAACATAGGTTAGCTGAGGAAAGGAAAATGCAATTAGAAGATGCTAGGGAGACTAAGAAATTAGAGGCTGATAGGGAGGCCGAGATTAAGAGGCTGCAGTTGGAGGAAAAGAGACTTGAGGCTGAGGCAAAGAAACTTGAGGCTGATAGGGAGGCAAAGAAACTTGAGGCTGAGAAGGAGGAAAAACGTCTACAGAGGGAGGCGGAATGAGAGAAAGAAGAAAGGAGATTGGAGGTGGAACAAGAGAAAGAAGAAAGGAGATTGGAGGCAGAACGAGAGAAAGAAGAAAGGAGATTGGAGGCGGAAAGGGAAGATAAAAGATTACAAAGAGAACATGAGATACGACTAAGGGAGTGATAACTATGGAAATGTTACCTCTGTAATGTTACAATGGAATATAACTTGGACTGACACTCAAGACAGTACATACGCGAATGAAATAACTTGACAGAAGTCTGGGTCACAGTTCCATACATATAATCTCAACAGCATAGTCCTGGACATCAGCAACAATAGTACAAATACTTGCATGATTAGAATATGTAGTACAGTCATCCTTACGTACTGGTAACAACTGCATTCAATGTAAGTGCGGCATTCACCCCTCGCACATAAATCTCTATCTCTGATCTATATTCAATGTAAGTGCGGCATTCACTCCTCGCACATAAATCTCTATATGGTCTGTATACAATGTAATGCAATGTAAGTGCGGCATTCACCCCTCGCACATATATCTCTGTGGTCCTACTTTCAATGTAAGTGCGGCACTCACTCCTCGCACATATATGTCTATCTCTGGTCTAATCACCAGGCATCCAAGTTCCTCCAGAACTTAACAGCGCGGGAAAACCACAACGCGCTTACGTAGACCTCCTATTGGCGCGGGAAAGCACACAACGCGCATTCAAATAATAGCATATAATGGTCCTACCATAGATCTCCTATTGACACGGGAAAACGACGTGTCTTTATAATCCAAAGTGCGGCATTCACTCCTCGCACATATATCTATACCTCTGGTCTAATCACCAGGCATCCAAGTTCCTCCTGAACTTTACAGCGCGGGAAAACCACAACGCGCTTATAAATAATAATATATAAAGGCCTTGTAAATACACCTTACGCTGTACATCATCGCGTCACATCCAACATATTATAATGAAAATCACATACACTATTCACATACTCTAGAAACACTGACCGTCTCCCACGACGGATGGCCACAGACTCCCCTTTAACAACTCAGAATTCTTCTCTGACACGTATGCTAACTTCATTCACTTCGCACGCTTTTCTCATGTCCTGTAAACCTCAATTCACACATGAACGCCCTGAGTATTCTTCAACCATACTCTACGTGCTTCTAACAGTGAACTTTTAAATGTCACATTCCAAGCTTGCATACTTCAATAAAAATACACTCTAAACAGAGTTACTCCATTCTCTACCCACACATATGTATATACACGTCATGAATCTCATGACCTTAACCTACTTACTAACAAACTTCAGGACCGTACACAAAAGTCCTTAACACCTAACTGTAACTTCGAATATGACTTAACAGTTCACACCGACCCCCGGGGAAAAAATGATAACATCATTTTTTTTTTATAAACATTACATCAAACCAAAGTGTGAGGTCGATGCAATATGTTAAGTCATACTAAACAACAAAAGAGGGATGGAAATATATTGGTGAACCAAAAGGTTACCACATTAACAGTGGCACCGGAAGGTGATGTAGGCTTTGCCTTAGCAATCATACTCTACTGGCAAACCAAACACAATTTCATCCTATACAACATTAAACTGTGTTGGATGCAAATCTAACAATGTGTGCATCAATTAATATATTAACCAAATCATACGTGGATTCACCATACAAAAATACATTGGTGAACCAAAAAGTACATCAGCACTGTTCATTAAGTAATATAATTACATTATAAGTTAACACTTACAACTTATCAAGCTAACACAAATGCTTCATAAATATTAAACAATCTATTCTAAATGCTGAATTTCATCTGTGACTCATGTTTCAATTGCTCTAAAACCAGACCAACGGACTGATGTCTCACTAAGAAGATGTATCGGTGAGCAAGCCTGCTGATGACCACCCATCAGCTGCTGTAATGATAGACAATTCCACCAACAACACGCCTTCTGTAATCTATCTCTCGAAACTACCACGAGATATTTTCAAAACAATTCAATAGCCAACAAGCAAACAAGTGCTCCAACTCAGAATCTATCTTGACTACTAATATACTCAGATTTACGTCCCTTACACCAGTTCTGTTCTTAACAGACATACTTTCTTCTTCTTCTTCTTGCGATCGCATCTTTGATGTTTACACCGTCAGACGAGTTCTCATGATGAATTCGACTCTTGTTTGAAGTTCCTCTTTAGCTCCATATAGCTTTGAGTTTAGTGTTGAGTCATTGGGCCAGTATATCTTTCTTAACTGGTCATACAGAGGACAATCCTGTAGAACATGCTCAGCAGTTTGTTCGTTTAATCCACATGTGCACAGTGGTGGAGCGGACAATCGTAGCTTGTGCATGTGTTTATTCAGTTTGTTATGCCCTGTCCTGAGGCGAAAAATAGTTATCTGTCCCTGCCGGTCGAGAGTGTGATAGTCGTCTTTGGGTTGGTTCTGTTCTCTTCTGATAGTCTGTATAGCTCTCTTTTTCTCAAAGTATGTGACTTCATTATCTTCTTGTTCACATTCTCCTCCCTTTTTTTGCAAGTTTATCTGCCTTTTCATTTCCGGGTACACCACAATGAGATGGTACCCACTGAAGTATGGTTCTCTTTTTGGCAGCTACCTTGTTTAGTTCATTTCTCAGATGCGGGAGTTTACCACCCTTGAGAGCTTGCAGGACAGACAGTGCATCTGTGAGGATGACTACCTGGTGGCAGTCAGAGTTGGTGTTATAAATCATATTTGCAGCTTGCTCTAGAACTTGAACCTCAGCTGTATAGTTGGAACAGAATTTACCAGTGGGAATGTGCCGTCTCAAAGTGGTTGTCAGGATATGAGATAAAGATACCGGCACCTCCATTCCTAACAGCATTAGTTGCTGATCCATCTGTATAGGCATGTATCCATGATTGATCGGGATAACTTTCTTGGATCATACTCAATGTAGCAGTTCATTTTTGCAGATCATTATACTCACATCCACTTGTGAGACCACTGACTGATGTATTAATTTGGAGGGCATTGCTGGCCTGCTCCCATGGTACAGGGTGGGCTTCAGTGGTGTTGTCTTCATGGATAGGTCTTCTTGATGCTGTCTTTTAAGTCTTTTTCCCCGATGCACAAAGCTGCTACGCTTTAGACGTCCCAATGCCAGATCATCTAGTCTTGCCTTCATTGGGTGCGTTGGCATACTGTTGTACTTTTCCATCTGGATCATGGTTTTTGTGTCTCTTCTATGGGACAATGTCTGTAATCCAGCAACCTTCTGCATCTCTGATATTGGTGTAGTTTTCATGGCTCCTGTAATGAGCCTGAGAGCTTGATTTTGCACCTTGTCCAAAGACTGCAGATGTGAGTTAGCAGCTGATGACCATGCTGCTGAGCTAAACTCTAAGTGTGGTCTTATTACTCCATTATAAATCTTCTTTAGATTTCGTTCATTTGCTCCCCAGTTGGTACCTGCTAATTTTCTGAGTATGCCTAGTCGTCTTCGGGCCTTTCCTTCTGCATTTCAATATGCTTATTCCATGTAAGCCTTTGGTCAAATGTCACCCCAAGATAGGTGGGGTAGCTTTCTTCCTTGATCACGGTTGTCCCTAGGTGTATGTTAGCTGCTTTGTCCTTGGGGGCGAGGGAGAACAGTGTTGTGGAGGTTTTGTCTGTGTTTATTGTGATAAGCCATTTCTCTGCCCATGACACTAGCATGTCTGCTGCCCGCTGCATTCTATAATTTGCTGTGGTGACGTTTTCATCAGCGCACCAGAGTACTAGGTCATCTGCATATAAGGCAGCTTTCACTCCTGCGGGGAAATCTTTCACCAGGTCATTGATGTAAACAAGGAAGAGTGTTGGGGAAATTACTCCTCCTTGAGGTACCCCCTGAAGGAGCAACACTTTTCTGCTCTGCAGACCGTCAAGAGTGACTCTAGTTCTCCTGTTATGCAAGTATGACTGGATCCATTTCATCATGTTGCCTTGGATTCCACTTCTCCTAAGTTTTGCAATAAGGCCATCTTTCCACACCTTGTCAAAGGCCTGCTTGAAGTCGACCCAGATCGTTAGGACCTTTTTCTTCTCCTGGAAGGCATCTTCTATTGCTTGAGACAAGTAAGTAACTTGGTCTTCTATACTGTAGCATTCTCTAAATCCAGCTTGTTCCGGCACCAGGATCTGCTCACACTCTAAATACAATTTCAATCTGTGGTTGACTATTCGCTCCATAGTCTTCCCAACACAGCTTGTGAGACTGATTGGCCGGTAACTTGCAGCCTCGGTCTTACATTTCCCTTTCTTTAGTATGGGTATTGTGATGGCTTCTCTCCATACTTGGGGTACCGTTCCTTTCAACCAGCTGTGGTTGAATATCTCAAGCAGTTTTGTCTTTGCTGCTGGGCTCAGATTTACTAGCATTTCGTTGCTGATTTTATCTGGGCCGGGTGACTTGGAAATAGCGTTCTGTAGTTCTCCTAGTGTGATGGGTTCCCTCATTGGGGCAGGAGTATCTGTCTGTCCCATGGTTGCCAGTATTTCTTTTCTTATCTCTCTCTGATGGTCTATGTTAATGGGTAAGTTGCTTTCTGAACTGTATCTTCTAGCAAACAGGTCTGCAGCTTGTTTTCCTCTGAAAAGTTTGCCACCTTCATCCAATGTGATAGTCTGCCTAGGTGAGGAACGCTCTTCATTTAGAGACTTGACTAATCTCCAAAGTTTCCTGCCGTCTTTCTCAAGGTTCAGCGATGCCGTTTTAGTTCTCCAGCTTTTCCGTTTTTCTTCTAGCTTTGTTCTCTGAAACTCTGCTACGGCCTTTTTCCATTTGTTGTGAGTTTCAAGTGAAGGCTGAGACTCTGCGTCCTTTCTAGCCCTGTCCATAGCTTCCTGACGTTCTTGGAGTGTGCTGGACCAGTATGGTATGTAGTTACGCCGGCATCCTTTGGGAATGGTTTCTTTTGCAGCTTGTAGTATGCATCTGTTGAAGTTTTTTACCACTTCATTAATGTCTCTGTTCTGTACCTTGAGGGTAGACAGCAGCGTGTTTACCTGATGCCTAAATAAACCCCAGTTGGCTTTTTTGTAGTTCCATCTTGTAATGGCTGGGCCTGTACTGAGAGTTGCACTCTGGACAGTAAGAAAGATTGGGCGATGGTCGCTTCCCCCTAGTTGGTCTCCTACTTCTCTACTAATAGATCCAGCTATATCTGGGGTGGCGAAGGCAAGATCTGGTGTTGAAGTTGTGTGCCATCCTCTGGAGTAGAAGGTAGGAGTATCTGTGGCATTATTGACTAGGATTAGGGAGTGATCATCTTGCCATGTTTCAACCTCTTCACCTCTGTGATCTAGATGGTTATAGCCCCAGCTCTGGGAGTGGCTATTAAAGTCTCCAACTGCTATAAAGTTGGTGGCTGGTACCTGTATAGAGCTGAGACTCAGGGGTTTGTTGTTTGGACAGTAATAGTTCAGGAGTTCTATTTCCATCTTGTCTACCTTTATCTGCAACAGCTGATATTCTGCTCCATCCATGTAGGTTTTCCTTTCGTGTGTGTCGTGAAACATTCTAAATCCACATATCTAAATTAAAAAGTAAATGTAAAGCCTAACGAATTAATTCCATAAAAGGAAAGAAGAATGGTAAAAGACCAGTGCTGTCACAAGGGCTTACAAAAATCCCCCTTTTTCTACTTCGTCTGCATAATTGTAACGCTTTCACGTTTGATAGTAAAGCCTACAGCAGCATACACGTGTTTCAAAAAAATAAAACCGGTACTGTGTTTTTTAGAAAACCTTGAGATAGACACACTGCGTAATGACCTAGATTAATATTCCATTCATGTCATTTTATGCACTAAGTAAAAGAAAATCAGACGAGCTTAGAAGAGAGAGAGAGAGAGAGAAGGAGGAACGCATGCAATACTACCACAGTCTCGCGATTAATATTAATGCCACCCCCAAGCGAAAGGCATGAAGCACTAACTTTTTTTTTCAAATAAACAGTGACAAAAAACACTACCAATACACGGTTAGGTTTTAAAAAACATGTTTAATGCTTATTAGGAAACATGACATTCTACTGTTTTACGTCTGAAATCCTGACAGTACAGAAGACACCCCATAGTTTGGAAGTGAGGAGGTGGTAACAGCACGACTATCCTAGAAGAAAATACATATTTTGAACGCAGCCACTTAGCTCCATTAAAACTTATATATTTGGGTGCCTTAGGACTTGCTGACAAAGAATATGTTAGGTGTTAAGCAATTAGTCTAGGAATTAACCTTTAGCACGCTGCATTCTTTTTCACAACCCCCCGTTTTTATAGTGGGCGACTTGTAATGTCTATAGTTTTTGTGTTTCTTGGTCAATTGCTATCATTTTTGGAATTTATGTAAATAAATGAATGGTGAATCTGATGATATAAAATTTGTTTGTGTACATGTTAGATGTGATAGGAAGAGAGGAAAGGAAAGATGAAAAAAACGAAAAAAATTTTAAAAAAATAAAAAAAAATTTTTTTTTTTAATTTTAAAATTAAAAAAAAAAATTAAAAAAATGACCAACGAACGAAGAGTCCATATCCCTTGCATCTCAATGAAAGTCATTTGACCAATAGAGCAATACAAATCAAATGACGATCTTTTCGTTACACCCATCATCAGTAGCAAAGCAACAAACTCCCTAGCCAGCCGTGACATTCGGCCGTAATCCTATTTTTTTTCCGATATTCCTAATCCTAACCCCGAAAATTATACATACTTGAAAGGCCATTTTACTTTCGTTTCCATCTCAGCCATCAAACATATTCTGAGAACCGATTTCAGCGCTTATAAAGACAAAAATTTCATCCCCACCGCATGGCGTCAGAATACAATAAAATTAGAGCAAAATGGCCGAAAATCTGATGCCGATTCATTTCGATTTAAAAAATTTACAAAAAATAAACGCAGATACACCCATCACTTTTTTAAGATCGGAAACGGAAGCTAACTCTCTTGCAATTAAAATTACTACTTAACATCCGGGGCTGAAAATCACGTGTACACAAGTCATGTGCTAGAAACGATGACAGCCGCAAGGCGAGATATCTCGCCTGCAGCGTGCTACAGGTTAACAAATTATAGCCAAAATAAAATAGTGAGGCTGTCTGACACCACCAGATCATAATTGCTCAGTGGCATGTTTTAAAACCCCTATTTTACGGGAAATAGGCCAACAAGTTAAATCCGATTTGATTGGCTAGAAGAATATGTAAGCCTAAACATGATTAGTCGATTGCAAATACTATTTTTGGTTGTTACGGGAAACGGTAGGAAGGGTACTTTTTTTCAAATACTTTTGTAAACATGGTCTTATTGGCTAGACCATTTAATATAGTCAATTGGGAGCGTCTGTTCAGTGCCACATTTTGAAAATAAACTTACTGAGAAGCAAGTGCGTTGAGATCCAGCTCATATTTTTCTAATGAAAGCCTGGGACAGAGGCAGATCGGAATTGTGCCATAATTCATCGCCAGTCAACGTATTTGTTTAATATTTCATGAATTGTGGTAACCTTGACATATTTGATATCTTTTAGATGAAAAATTGAATGTGAATTGATAAATTATGACTGTCTGTGTGTAGTTCAGTAGCAACCATGAGGAAAAGCCTAGATATTGCTCCACCAGGAACAAAACTTGTCGGAGAGGAATATAACTGCATAGGCCTATATGGGATTGCCAAATAGTACTATGACACCTATCTTATTGAATATAAGGAAATAATGCTGAAATTGCAGAGGCGTTGTAACCATTAGGGAGAGGAATACTGGTGAATGTGTTACATGAGAAGCTAACAGTTGGCCTACTGCGCTGAACTCGGTGTTTGTTATGTATTGTGCTTCAGTGTGGAAATAGATTATAAATTAGTTCTGAAGGGAGGTACAACCTTCTTGTTTCAGGGACCGAGGTCCTAACGTATTGAAGCAGCACCTGGTCTGAGTTTTGCTGAATCCAGAGGCTGGTAGCATACTCCTTGGTCCAGATATCAACCAGGGTTATTTCTCAAGGAAACGGTGACGCAAGCGAGCAGTGGAGACTGTTTCCTGCCGCTCACACAGAAGTTAAGAGTGTGTGGCCAGAGCAGCTCAATCTTGTGTACCCCCCCCCCCCCCCCCCCCCCCCCCCCCCAACAGTGACTTTACCTTAATTCAAGAGGGACATTTATTTGTTTCAATCAAAAGAAACTGTGAACCTTACCAATATTATTTCCACGAGAAACAAACACTTGAAGTCATGATGACAAACAACCACCTAGCTTGGAAAAGCCAGTATTACCTCATAGTACTACATCACAACTTACACACATATTGTAATAATAATAATATATGTCAATACAAAGATCATATCTATAAATTGTGTACATACAACTTGTAATTACATTTGATTGTGATTCCTGGTTCACTTTGTAGTTGAATCAGGATATCTATTATTGAAAGGAATTAATACATATTTTTAAAAGTTACCCTTGACTTATTAAGATAGTCTTATAGAGTGTTATATGTATGTGAGTGTCACAGTGTTGTAAAGTATTGTGAATTAAATTAAATTGTTTATCTGTTGGTTGGTTGTTGTGAACATACACTTCATCATTATCATAACTCTAGACATTCAACGTAGTCATCACAATATTCCAGAATAAGCCTGACTGAGGTATAAATGTGGTAGCAAGTAAGGTTATCTGTAATACACCACACTTATTAGATACAGATACCTTCACAGCTGATCTCAGTCAGTACACTAAGTCCCCTATAAATATTTATTTCATCCCACTTTACCACAGTGTGCATGAATGTTATTCCTTACAAGAGTAAGTACTCCTCCTTTTCGTCTATCTTGTCTGTCGGATCTGAAGCATTGATATCCCCTTATTTTAAAGGTTTGATCTGCTTTCAAGTGAGTCTCTTGGATACAGCAAACACTGACTTGCTTCTCAAAGAACATGTTTTCCAGCTCTGTCTTTTTGCTGTATCCAGCCTGCTTGCTGTTCACTCCCTCTGCATTCCAGTGCATCATGACAAGTGGCACTCTGGGTTTCTCTTTTTCTGTTTTGTTTCGGTCAGTAGTTCTCCTCCGCCGTCTGCTGACTCCACAAGACGGTCTAGAGGGTCCTCCAGTAGCTGAGGGTGGGCTCTGTCGAGGCTCAGAGCCCGGCACTGCACCTGCCTGGTGGAGCTCCACAGGGCGAGCACCAGTATGAGATTTATTTGACAGTGTACTCATCCATAAAAAAAAAAGCGAGTTGCGTGATACTGTGGTTTCCGGTGCACCTCTTCAACGGAAGAGTGGGCTCATCCCTAATCTGTTTATGTTCCCAGTAGTAGACTATTCGCAAGCAGCCTGGGGGTGTCACTGCTCTGCGCGGACCTTGTTTACCGAGGCGGCGTCC
>JAMPIV010001310.1:0-239899 GCA_024509875.1 Oreohelix idahoensis | reverse complement strand
GGGTGGATTGTCTGAAGTGTACGGAGATATCAACTACCTCACGCTTTAAACACAGGTCACATAGGACGAATGAAAGTGTACGGAGATATTCAACTACCTAAGCTTTAAAACACAGTCACATTTTGTCGTTGAAAGGTGTACGGAGTTATCAACTACATCACGCTTTAAACACTGTCACATTGGACGAATGAAAGTGTACGGAGATAATCAACTACCTCAAAGCTTTAAACACAGTCAGTCACATTGTAAGAATGAAAAAGTGTACGGAGGATATCAACTACCTCACGCTTTAAAACACAGTCTACATTGGACGTCTGAAAGTGTACGGAGATATCAAGATAACCTCAAGCTGTAAACAACATGTCACATTGTTCGAATGAAAGTGTTCGGAGGATATCCACTACCTCAAGCTTTAAACACAGTCACATTGGGCCTGTTCTGAAAGTTTACGGAGATAATCAACTGTACCTCAAGCTTTAAACACACAGTCAACATTGACGTCTGAAAGTGTAAAAGATGTCAAACTACCTAAGCTTTAAATCACAGGTCACATAGACGAATGAATGTGTACGGAGATATCAAGCGTACCTTCAAGTTAAACACAAGTCCATCATTGGACGAATGGGAAAGTGTACGGAGATATAAATTTAGCCTCAAGCCTTTTTATAACAACAGTCACATTGACGAATGTAAAATGTGTACGGCAGATATCACATACTACCTCCGAAGCTTTAAACACAGTCACATTTGACGGAATGAATGTTGTATCGGAGATAGATATCAACTACCTCATTCTTTAAAACACATTCAAGCATTGCCGAATGAAAGGTGTACGTAGATTATCAACTACGCAACACTCAAGCTTTAAACACAGTCACATATGACGTACTGAAGGTGTACGGAGATAACTAACTACCGTCAACGCTTTAAGACACAGTCCACAATTGACGTTCCTGAATGTGTACGGAGATATCAACTGACCTCAAAGCTTTAGAACAACAAGTCACCATTATACGTTCAGAAAGTAGTACGGATATATCAAACTACCTCCACGCTTTTTAAACACCTGACCACCTATTGACGACATGAAAGTAAGTGTACTGATAAATAGTTCCAACTACCTCGACAGCTCTAATAAACACGAGTCACATTGACGAATGACCGAGTAACGAAGAAAAATCAAACTTGACCTTCGAGACGCTTTGAAATTCACAGTACCACATTGACGTCTGAAAGTGTTACTTGTGATATCAACTACCTCAAGCCTTTAAGACACAGTCACATTGACGTCTTGTGTGCTGAAGGTTGTACGGAAGATATCAACTCCCTACATGCTTTAACAACAAGTCACATTGACTGAATGAAGAGTGTTCGGAAGATATCTACTACCTCAAGCTTTAATCACAGTACACAAGTGGACAGTTCATGAAGTGTACGGAAGATATCAACTACGCGTCAAATTGCTTTAAACATCAGTCACATTGAAGAATGAAAGTGTACGGGAGGATATCAACTACCTCATGCTGGTTGAAAAACACAGGTCGCATTGACGAATGGATGAAAGTGTACGGTTGATTATTACAACTACCTCACGCTTTAAACACAGTCACTTGACGAATGATAAGTGTACGGAAGATATCAACTACCTCATAGCTATTTAAGGCACAGTCCACATTGAGCGAATGAAAGAGTGAACGGAAGATATCTAACTTACCTCAAGCTTTAATAACAGCAATGGGTCACATTGACGAATGTAAGTGTACGGAGGATATCAACTACCTCACGCTTTAATCACAGTATACATTGACGAATGAAGGTGTACGGAGATATCAAACTAACCTCACGCTATTTAAACCCAGTCACAGTTGGACGTCTGGAAAGTGTACGGAGATATAAACAAACTACCTCTCACTCCTTTAAACCCCAACCAGTTCACATTTGACGAATGAAAGTGTTCGGAGGATATCAACTTACCTCAACTCGTTAAACAACAGTGTCACATTGACGAATGGAAATTAGGTAACTGTAGAATATCAAAACTACATCGTCGCTTTAAAACACAGTCACACAGTCACATTGACGAATGAAAGTGTACGGAGATATCAACTACCTCACGCTTTAAACACAGTCACATTGACGTCTGAAAGTGTACGGAGATATCAACTACCTCACGCTTTAAACACAGTCACATTGACGTCTGAAAGTGTACGGAGATATCAACTACCTCAAGCTTTAAACACAGTCACATTGACGAATGAAAGTGTACGGAGATATCAACTACCTCAAGCTTTAAACACAGTCACATTGACGAATGAAAGTGTACGGAGATATCAACTACCTCAAGCTTTAAACACAGTCACATTGACGTCTGAAAGTGTACGGAGATATCAACTACCTCACGCTTTAAACACAGTCACATTGACGAATGAAAGTGTACGGAGATATCAACTACCTCAAGCTTTAAACACAGTCACATTGACGAATGAAAGTGTACGGAGATATCAACTACCTCACGCTTTAAACACAGTCACATTGACGTCTGAAAGTGTACGGAGATATCAACTACCTCACGCTTTAAACACAGTCACATTGACGTCTGAAAGTGTACGGAGATATCAACTACCTCAAGCTTTAAACACAGTCACATTGACGAATGAAAGTGTACGGAGATATCAACTACCTCAAGCTTTAAACACAGTCACATTGACGAATGAAAGTGTACGGAGATATCAACTACCTCAAGCTTTAAACACAGTCACATTGACGTCTGAAAGTGTACGGAGATATCAACTACCTCACGCTTTAAACACAGTCACATTGACGAATGAAAGTGTACGGAGATATCAACTACCTCAAGCTTTAAACACAGTCACATTGACGTCTGAAAGTGTACGAAGATATCAACTACCTCACGCTTTAAACACAGTCACATTGACGAATGAAAGTGTACGGAGATATCAACTACCTCAAGCTTTAAACACAGTCACATTGACGAATGAAAGTGTACGGAGATATCAACTACCTCAAGCTTTAAACACAGTCACATTGACGTCTGAAAGTGTACGGAGATATCAACTACCTCAAGCTTTAAACACAGTCACATTGACGTCTGAAGGTGTACGGAGATATCAACTACCTCATGCTTTAAACAC
Organism: Oreohelix idahoensis; assembly: GCA_024509875.1. Classification (NCBI taxonomy): domain Eukaryota; kingdom Metazoa; phylum Mollusca; class Gastropoda; order Stylommatophora; family Oreohelicidae; genus Oreohelix; species Oreohelix idahoensis. The sequence continues at coordinate 236,747 of JAMPIV010001310.1, read as the reverse complement.
AGTCACATTGACGAATGAAAGTGTACGGAGATATCAACTACCTCAAGCTTTAAACACAGTCACATTGACGTCTGAAGGTGTACGGAGATATCAACTACCTCATGCTTTAAACACAGTCACATTGACGAATGAAAGTGTACGGAGATATCAACTACCTCATGCTTTAAACACAGTCACATTGACGAATGAAAGTGTACGGAGATATCAACTACCTCAAGCTTTAAACACAGTCACATTGACGTCTGAAGGTGTACGGAGATATCAACTACCTCATGCTTTAAACACAGTCACATTGACGAATGAAAGTGTACGGAGATATCAACTACCTCATGCTTTAAACACAGTCACATTGACGAATGAAAGTGTACGGAGATATCAACTACCTCAAGCTTTAAACACAGTCACATTGACGTCTGAAGGTGTACGGAGATATCAACTACCTCATGCTTTAAACACAGTCACATTGACGAATGAAAGTGTACGGAGATATCAACTACCTCATGCTTTAAACACAGTCACATTGACGAATGAAAGTGTACGGAGATATCAACTACCTCATGCTTTAAACACAGTCACATTGACGAATGAAAGTGTACGGAGATATCAACTACCTCATGCTTTAAACACAGTCACATTGACGAATGAAAGTGTACGGAGATATCAACTACCTCACGCTTTAAACACAGTCACATTGACGAATGAAAGTGTACGGAGATATCAACTACCTCATGCTTTAAACACAGTCACATTGACGAATGAAAGTGTACGAAGAAGAAGACGAAGAAGAAAAATGATGAAGGAGACGAAGACAAAGAAGAAGAAGAGAAAGAAGAATAACTGTTATTGACAGTGAAACATTTTTTTATTGTTATCCCTTTCTTAAATTTCTCATGTCACAGACGACAGTTTTTGTGTTTGTTTTAAAATTGTGATTTGGTTATGTCTATGATGGGCGTTGTCTGTGATTGCCGTTGTCTGTTATTGGTGTTGAGTGTACAGTAGATATAATATTTAATTTGCTAAGGTAAACAACTCTTTAGAAATTATAAAAAAACAACACGAATTGAATGGGGAAAAGATTTATATTGCTAAAAAGTTTTTCAATAATTTTTTTTTTAATACGATAGACTTTCGTGTCAAAGGTTTGGCTTTTGAAACCTATTAGTTTGATGTCCCAGTCAACCAAGCTGTTAATTGGTACTATGGAAGAAGATAATGTCTGAGTTTAGACAGCGTATGAATGAGTAATGCGAAAGTACAGAAAAAAATAATGTCGCTAATGACAATAAGGAGAGAGATGTGATTTCTAGACAGAAGAGAGATATCTTCAGATATCTAATGTCTTCTTCCCAGGCATACTCGAGACTATCTTTAAGATGTCATACCCTCATCCGCCCTCTCTTGCTAAGTAGGTTAATCTGTTCCCCATCGAGGCCAGCTCCTTGACGTGGAGATGGGGCTCAAGTACAGCCATCAGCGGCTGAAAAACCAAGACTGGCCAGGCCCTCCTACACTCGAGCAAGACCACAGTCTGCCCTAGCAAGTCAAGGTGCTGAAGACGGAGGCAACCAGCCAAGAGGCGCACCACAGCAATCAGGATGCCACGCACATGCGCTATGGAAGTATGCCTATATCTGCAAAACGTTATGGCACTCGCCCTGTGACGGACACCCATGCAGGCGCAGTGCCGGGCCCTCTGCCTCGGAAGGGCCCAACCCCTACTACTGGGGGGTCCTTCTCAATTGCCCCGTGGAGCCAGGAGGCATGAGAATAGAGCTACTGGCCAAGCAAAGAAAAGACCATTTAAAATAATGCACTGGAATGCTGAAGGCGTCAATAGTAAAAAAGACGGCTACAGCAAAAAATTAGAGCTCTAAAATATCTTGAATAACTACAAAAGACAGTGAAGTTTATACAAGAAACAACATTGCAGATATAGACAATATAGTTCAAGCGAACGAAAGAAGAAGAAGAAGAAGGTTAATCTGTTACAGTAAGGACTACAACATCAAACATCAAGTGACAGGTAGAAGTAAATTCTGACCGAGTAGAACATTTAGTTATATTTATTACGCAAATATTCACAAAGAAAATACAATAAAATAATCTCACTAGCACTAGTAGGCCAGTGATTTTATATCACACTCAAGAACACAGGCAAACCACTACTGCACTTAAAAAAATTACACAAAACCAGGACGATCTAACTGACAGGGGCGATCCTCAGTTCTCTGTTAAAAAAATGGCCGATTCTGTGTTGTTAATAATCCTTTAATATAAATTACTACTCAGCTAGCACATATCATATATTTTATCGCTAATAGGGTGTTCTCAGGCGATGGAGTTCAGCTTTCACTGTGGCAATCATATATTAAATCCAGATGCTTTTAAACGCCTTTGTCTTGACTCTAGATACTAACAGGCACGTGCTTGGGACAATTTTCACCCTGTGGCAATCATATATATAAAATATATATATATATATAAACGCTCTATATAATAGAATATATATATATATATATATATATATATATATATATATCTAAATATATATATATATATATATATATATATATATATATATATATATATATTATATATATATATATATATATATATATATATATATATATATATATATATATAATATACATATACGAGGTGGCTTCATAAAGTTCCCGGAATAGTCGACTCATGTTTGAATGAGTGATTATGTCATGGAGATTATAGGTTTAAAAGTTGGCAGTGACCTTGAGGATACTACATGGCTGATTTCACTTTCAAATGCACTCTCGAAAAGAAGTTACAGAAGTTTGTTTGTGTGATGTGCACGTAGCACTGTCGGAGTTGAAAATGTCCTTGATTGAACAACGTAAAAATGCCAAATTTTGTGTTTTGCTTGAGACGTCACCTGCAGAGACAGTAACTTTGCTTAATAAAGCATATAGTGATAACGTAGTGAAGAAATCGCAAGTTTTTGAGTGGCATAAGCGTTTCTGTGAAGGTCGTTGTCGTCAGTTTAGATAGGTATAGAGATTTATTTGATAATGTCTGAATAGAACAGAGAAAGTGGGGTTATCTAAGAAAGAAAGTGTTAGAATAAATTCCAAGAGTGAATAGATTAAGGTGAAGATCTGTCTCTGGAAATGAGTGAATACTCTAGTCCAGCCTATCTAAACGACTAACTTTAGAAGAAGACGATCTATCAGACTTCCCTATAATGTTAATTATAAGTTCTCTACACACACACACAGTTAGGTGACAACAAGACACACAGACGTGAAAACTATAGTAAATGGAGATTTGTGTGCTGACCAACACAAGTAATTAAGTTTTTGTTTAGTTTATTATCAATTAAACCTCTCACAACATCAAACATATAGAAATCAATAAAACCATAGGTTACAGAATTATGGCAATGACCCAAATAAGTGCCCTCCCCACTTGTTGAGAGAAGATCTCGCAAGAAGTTAATAACCCCAAAAAGGTCAAAATTAACACTATGGTATAGAATGGACAGTATAGTAAAGGACACAGTTTTTTACTTAAGCTATCCCAGTAAAATAATCAAGTTAGCGAACAAAACAAAAAGAAGTGGGTACAATGATGATACAAAAAGAAAAGAAAATATTTACTCCTCTTTCTCTCACTCTGTGGCCACATTCAATCTTGCTTACCTACTAGTTGCTTAACAACCTCTTGAACGTACACGTCAATGAACATGTATCAAAATCCAGTGTTGTGCATCTCCGAAGTGAGCCCCAGTTCCTCCACGAATAATTAATTTTCCTAATGGGAAACGCCTACTTTGTTAGTGAAATATTGGATATGACACTGTCACATCAGATAGTTCAGGTAGCAAAATATAAACCGCGATCTAGTGTTCACAGTAAACAGTATTCTCAATAGCTAAATGAACATCGGGTTGGTAAGTGTTACTAGAGACAATGATGATGATGAAGGTATATCCTATCGGTTTTTCTCTCTGGTGTTGAGTGCCTATTCTGAACAAATGTATTCTCCTGTGTAAATCTACTTGGGAACAAAATTGTCATTAGTCGGAAAAATATGTGTGTATATTTGGCCACAGCGGGCTGATAGAATTGAATGCAAAATCTGGGTATTTTGTATGTCAACTAATAATTATTCTTATAGTTTATATGTTTGGGACTTTCTCTGGATGAAGCAAGAGGACCGAACAGGTCAACATCTAAGACCCGATAATAAAAAAGAATTGTTACTGGTGCTATTTAGACCACTGGCAGCTGGTTTGTGACCCGTACTAAAATAGGAAGAAAACAAACATTTTACCAAAATATCAATATACTATCCTATCACAGGTAAAGGTAAGATCTCTTATCCTCTCTGTCATTAAATTAAATTAAAAGGCACGTGTGTCAGCTTATCTTATCACGCTTCGCTCCACTGGTACAGGTGGGGTGTTAGGTATGCGCCTTTCCCCTCCCGCCCGGTAAAACACTCAGTGCACAATATCATTGTTAATTTAATTATGATTACTTTACAAATATCGCTTGTCATTACTAGCTATTTGTTTCGCCACATGATATTACACTAATCACTTAGATAATTACACATAATGAATAGAAGTGAATTGAATTCCATCAAATATCAATTGCCTAGCGTATTATTTAGCCAATTAAAACATCTCTTTCTGAATGATAGCGGGTGATTAAATCGACATTACTACTGAAAAAATAGCTATATGTTTAGTTATTACCTAGAAAACCCCAATGAATTATAATGATAAGCTAAACACATTAAATCATCTAAATGCTAATATCTATTTACAGCAATCAGAAATGAAGTAATCTCCACGGAATGTTGTGACACACTTTTACAATGACTCTAGTATAACGAGCTAGATTATCCAAATGTTTCGGAGCGACTGATAAACTGACTATGCGGAGACGGAGTATTTATACATAAATGGTGTTATTTCACTAACGGTTGCGATAAGTCGCGTCTTCGGCCGTATCAGGAAAAATCAACGCGTTCGACTCCCGAGATATAGAATTTCTGTTCACCACAACCAACCAACAACACGGACAGTTTTCCATGGAACGGGTTTTCTTTGATTTTATCCGCTGCCGTATATCAAATACTTCCAAGGTACGGGAATAATATTATCGCACTTTAGTTGCTTAGGTCCCCTGAAAAGTTGAACATCAAACAAATACGTCGGTAACGCTCTGCCCGCGTTTCCCCCTGATCGAAGAAGCCACTTTTATTTCTACGCGCACGTCTGTCTGTTCAGCAATGATGGTTACCAAATCAGCTCGCGTGATGATTGAGATAAGTGAATCATCGCTCTCGCTGACTGTTATCTAGCCTGTCGAACGTAGGTAAACAAATTTGTCAGCGTATGTAAACAGCAAAATAGGCGTAGCTTCAACATCTGCGTTACAAAACATAAATACTAATGAGGAAACAAGGTAGACGGATTTCTGAGGATCTATTTACGTTTCCACGTCACAGTTCATCCGGGCTTCAAGATATGAAACCCTTTCATGTCTCAGTTTGTAAATAGAGTCACTGTTATCCGTGGCATCTGAGTGATTGCTATCTTCATCCTCCTCCTCCCTGCTCCAGTTTCGAATCATAAAGTCCGCTCAAACGTTTTCTTTTCCCGGTATGTATTGAACCTAAAACGAATACACGCTTAGCAACAAAGCCCAGAGCACGATCTTCGCGTTGAATTCCTTATTGGCTCCAAGAAATGCCAGTGGAGCATGGTCCGTTAGCACTGTGAACGACACTCCATACATGTATTCCTGGTGTCTTCTTATCCCGTGCACAAGTGCTAAACATTCCCTCTCTACGGTCGAATAATTTCGTTCTATCGTATTCAATTTGCGGCTGCCGCATGCAACTGGAAATAAACAGGTTCGGATTATTGTCATCTGCTTGGTGCAGTGTTGACCAGATCACTTGACCCGATGCGTCGACCCGCAAAATGAAAGGTTTCTTAAGGTCAGGTAGCCTTAAAATTGGATATCTGGACAGCTGTTCATTGAGAGTGACGTAAGAGTGTTCGCACTCCGAATTTCAAATAACTTTTTCTGGGTGCAAATTCTTTGTGAGGTCAGTAAGAAGTACTGTTAGACCGTTAAACTTGTCAATGAATTTCTGGTAATACCCGCACAGTGATACGAGCGAATGCGTGTCTTTCTTCGTTTTAGGCCTTTTTTGCTGCTCGTATTTTCACTACGTTCTGCGCAACTGGCCACGTGCAACTGTCACGAGAGGGGGGTAGATGTTATTCAAATAAATAAAGATATTCTGGACACAAAGTTGTATCAGGTGATACCAGGATAGTGCCAAATAAGAGTCTGGTCTTATAAGTAATACCCCGTCTCTGAAAAGAGTAAGGGTGTATAGATATCAAAGGTAGGATCAAGTTCAATAAGTTCCTAGAGAAGATAGTAATCTTTTACTCCAAGTCTCTACATACCCCTTTCCAGATCCTCCTTTGTTAATATTATTATTATTAGCTCTGCTAGGGGTATTAACTAAATTATCCACCAATAAGAACTTAAACTTAACTTAAATAATTTAAGTAAGTCTGCTGGTAAATATTTACAATTTATTTTTAGTTTCTCGTTTCTGTTTGAAAATCTTTCAAGGAAATAAAATTCAATTACAACAGTAAATCAATAAAACATTAGAAAATAGTTCAAAGGTATCAACAATCATTAATGTATTGAACGTTCTTTCTCTTTGGTTAATTACCTCAGCTTGAAGAATATCTATATCTGACTAACACTTTTATTTCACTGTCATTTGAATCTTAGGCTACCACTCTCAATATCTATGCCAAACACTTATCATCATTAACTAGTATTGTTTATAATTGTGGTGTGACTCGGATACTCGCAGTTGCTTTGTTTTGCAACTCATCTGTTAGAATGAAGCTGGTTCCACTATTGTCCTGGAAGGAACATTTAGTTAAACTTCCTCCAGGCAGTAGGTACTTGATGACTGGCCCTCTGAACTCAAAAGGCGCTTGCACCAGTTGTAACGTCATTAGTGGCTGACTCTTTTATGAATAGTTGGGTTGACAGGATATAACCTGAAACACATTGAATTTCACCACTATATTTTTTATCTCTATCCCCTTTCTACAGAAGTAGGAGGTAAGAGATAGTTTCAGACGACAGAGTGCAGGTAGACGCACAGGGCATAGCAAGTCAACATTAACACACTTCAGTTCACTGTGACTATATCTTTTTCTAATTCCTTAGTTAGAGCCATTTGTCCATTATCCGCCTTCATACAATGATTAGGTCTTGTATAAAATGCTAAGTAATAGCTTAAACAATCCAGTAAAACAATCGCTTTCCTCCTTCCTTATTTTCCTGGTGTGTGTGCCATTCCATCAAGAAAAAATTCTTTAAATGCTTTTCTAAACCTACAGACACAATACACACGTTTGCCACCATCCTCAATTATTTGAATATATATCTTGGCAGTGTTTTGCCTCCAGAAATTTACACAGTGGTTCAAAACACATCTACACATTTCCTAACACTTACTGCAATTAATCAATAGAACTACATATATATATATATATATATATATATATATATATATATATATATATATATATATATATATATATATATATATATATATATATATATAATTTCTTACCATCAGACACATACAGTCCATCTGTTAATGGGTATCTATTAGCGTGCTCTTCAGATACAAACGGCAAAGGCAATCTACACTAACACGCCGATGCTCACTGTAATTTTTGAATTCTGATAGCCTGCTTTTCTACTGAGGGCACGTTCTATATGTATCCCAAAGCCGGACGCCAGAGGGAGTGTACTACCCACCGTGTGTTTTGCGTTCCTAAAATGTATGTAAAATCTGCCTATGTGTACAAATCAGGAAAACTAAGATTTCATTTATCTACGTTATTCCTGGAGCGATTTTATTCATCTAAGGCTTAAAATACGCTCTGAATTATCTTTTAACTTTCTATTTAACTGTCGTTTACTGTCCTAAGTGCATTTTATCCTATGCGTACTCTAAACAGCAAAATTATGGACTAACCTGAGGCCTCGATGCATTCAACCAGAGATTTCTCCCTGATCGTAAAATTCTCTGCACAGACGTTTAGAGCAACATACCAAATATTGTATTAGTGACCTCTTCCAGGATGTACTTCTCTCTTAAGTCTGTAGCTTACCTCCAATTGAACCAAGGTTACACATATCTAAGCTCGCCTTTGATAATCAGTACGGTTGTAAACACGATACATGCAGAAGCGATTTCATTGGTTCGACAAGGATGTACTGTCATAAAGTATGACGCACGGTTTGATTAGAATTTCCAAAACATGACGTGTTGTGAATTCGACCACTTCACGACAGCAACCTTGAGAAATGGTATGCCCTAGGAAGTCAAGCTTTTCATATCCGATTTAAACATTTGCTCGGTCTTGCTGTCAGGAGTGTTTCCTGTAGTCTCCTAAGGAGCATAGCGACCGTAGCAGGATGTTTGTCGTAGTTTTTCCATTGCAATCAATATGTCGTCCATGAAATTGTGTATATGCGGACTTTGCAATGACTCTGATAGTTTTTTCATCATTGTCTTGAAGACTCCTGGTGCATTGTGCAAATCGAAAGGCATCACGTTGAATGTATAGTGTCGCAAAACATAAATACTAATGAGGAAACAAGGTAGACGGATTTCTAAGGATCTATTTACGTGTCCATGTCACAGTCGTGTTAGTGTCGATGATGGTCTACGTAGTCGACGACCGCCTACCTCGATAACCAATGAAAACATTGAGGGTGTTCGGAACGTTGTTCGTGTTGACAGAAGACTTGGTGTAGAAAAAATAGCCTCGGAAGTTGGAATATCAGTTGGAAGTTGCGACATTATTCTCCACAATGAACAGCACATGCTCCGTGTTTGTCAACACATGGTTCCAAAAATGTTATCTCCTGAACAGAAAGAAACGAGATTGACACTGGCAGGAGACCTAATCACTGTAGCTGATCAAGATAGCAATTTTCTCAACATCATAATCACAGGAGACGAGACATGGGGTTTTTTTACGATCCTCAGACTAAACGTCAGTCCTCTGATTTGAAATCACCCTCATCTCCCCGGACACAGAAATTTCGTTATTGACCAGAGCAAAGGAAAAGTTATGTTGGAAGTTTTTTTTTATTCACAGAGTATTGTCTACCATGAATTCCTTCCTGAAAAGCTGAACGGTTAACAAGGATATGTACGTTGATATCTTGCGTCGTCTAAGAGATGCATTCAGAAGGAAACGCCCACAAAAACAGAGAACAAACAGTTGGGTTCTGCTGCATGACAATGCGCCAGCACATAGATCCATACTGGCGAAGCAGTATCTCGCAACTGTCCTGGAACATCCTCCATATTCTCCCAACCTCGCACTGCCTGATTTTTTTTTGTTCCTTCGCCTAAAATTGGCACTAAAATGGCAGAGATTCAAGGATGTTGAGGACGTAATCACCAATGCGACAAAGCAGCTGAGAAAGGTGTCAAAGAATGGGTTCCATGAATGTTTCCAACAGCTGTATGGACGTTGACAAAAGTGTGTAGTTGCCGAAGGGAACTATTTTGAAGGAAATGTAGTGTAAATAATTGTATTGTTACTTATTTCTTTACAATACTCAGATTCTGGGAACTTGTTGAAGCTACCTCGTATATCCGACAAATGGCTTCTGTTGGCGAAACGAGTAACCATAAATGGCCCAATGTGCACCTCTTGTACTGGTTGGTGAAGACTTGAACACAGACAGGTATCAAGTACCGGCAACTGACTACTCCTCTATGACGTTATATCAGTATTTGGCGTCTTAATCGAATATCAATGGGTCTGACCGTATTGCTCATAATCATGGATGGCAATAGAGACAGTTCGTATGAAGTGATGAATAATGGCAAATGGTGGCACTAGGTGTTGTAGGTATGTAAATCCAGGGATCAGAAGTAATGCTAGACACTGTAGTATAAACTGGAAAAACTGCAGTATAATTGGGAAACTGCAGTATAACAAGCAGCACTGACAGGGGTGATCAAAGATCTCTGGAAATAAACAAGCAATCAACATTCTATTAATAACCTATAACGGGCACACCTCTTTTTTCTCTCACTCTTGCAAACATAAACAAACTCTCCATCTCCGTTTCCCACCCCACACAAATCAAAACAGGCTCTCTTCCTTCTGTTTTGACTAAGATTTCACGCTTTCCAATTACAGTCTCACCCACTTTATCGATTGAACATCTCTGGTCACTCGCGGGTGCGTCAGTTTTCGCTGCGCGACACGACCAAATATTTTTAAAGTGACTGCGTTAGCCAACGCAATTTCCACACATTCACACACAGCTTACGAGCACAATAGTACTGTTAAAAGTATCTACCTAACCGAAGGTAATAACAGTTGTCCCATGGGTAAATTACGCAAAACCTGTGTCTGAAGACAATGGCAAGGAATTTTAGGGACACCTAGCTTAAATAGTAAGATCAAATCAGCAGGTGGGTCGCACGTGCATTGAGAACGGGTAATAAGACATAAGTACCGCAGGAGTTTCTCCATTGCATCCCTTGATAAAAGAAAGGGACATAATCTTTAGCAATACTTAGGCGGTAATTCGAACGATGCGTTCAGACAGATGAAAGGTTAAGGTCGATTCCCTGTGTCCCTAGGTTCTCTGTGAATCAAAGAAACAGGAAACTTGTCGTCATCTACAAGAAAGTCAGAATAAAATGACCTTTATCTAGATGCTGATGCCTGTGTAAAAGGGGTGGAATTCAGCAAGTCCAATGTAAGAGTGACGTGACTAATGCACAGAAAAAAGATCTTGTAGGAGCTATTATCTGCCATCACCGGTGTCAATACCTTGTAGAGGTATGGCGGCTTGCATACCCTGATTACCCCCAGAGCTATGCCAGCGGGAGTTTTACTCCTGTAAGGTTCTACCAAGCTGGACAGGTTTGCGCGGGCAGGGGTCAGACTAAAGCAGACACCCTGGTCCTTCAGGTTGGGGGTTTTAGCATAGGGCTGACACCTCTGTCTATGTAAAAAAAAAATTTGAAGTTGCGGAAACAACAACGAATAAACAAACTTTGCTGCGGGAGGGACATCCGGAGTCTGAGGCTCGTATGACTTTCAGTGGTGAAAGCCAAAAGGAAGCCACTGACATGTGAATGGACGTCCTGACCACAAAACATGATACAAGAATAGGATTTTGGAATGTCAGGACAATGAATGAGACGGGTAAACTAAAACAGGTCACGGCAGAAATGAGAAACTATAGGTTACACATTCTAGGGATAGGGGAGAGCAGATGGACAGGGGCAGGAAAAGTTAAAACAGCAACAGGAGAAACAGTACTTTACTCTGGAAGAGAGGATGGACAGCACAATGAAGGTGTACCCATTATTCTACAGAAAGGAATAGAAAGGACATTACTAGAATGGAAACCCATCAACAACAAACTGATAAGATTAAGATTGAGAGGTAGATTCACCAATACTACAATAAAACAATGCTACGCACCAACGAATGACAGCGATGAAGAGGTCAAGGATGAATTCTATCAACAACTGCAGAAATAAATGGAAGACACACCTAGATATGATCTTATTATAGTAATGAGAGACCTCGATGCGAAAGTTGGTACACACAATACATATAATGAAAGAGTAATGGGGAAATGCGGCAGCGGAGCAGCAAACAAAAATGGGGATAAATTAATAAGTTTCTGTAGTATTAACACGATACCACGACAAGCATGGGAAACAAAGAGCCAAGGATCCAGACCCCGAGGACGACCCAGAGTCCGCTGGGAGGACAACATTAGACAATCTTTGAAGGATCGAGGACTAGAATGGAACCAGGCCAGGAGGAAGACAGCCGATAGGATAGTCTGGCGCTCTCTCTTCCAAACCTCTACACCTCACGGTAGAAGGGGAACGACTAAGTAAGTAAGTAAGTAAATATTAACAACCTGGTCATTGGAGGAACACTTTTCCCACATAAAGAAATTAACAAATTAACATGGGAATCACCAAATGGTCGGGACAGAAACCAGATAGACCACATCATGATTAACGGCAGATGGAGACATGCATTACAAGATGTGAAGGTAAGAAGAGGTGCAGATGTGGGAAGTGATCACCATTTAGTAGTAGCAAAACTGAAAGTGAAACTAAGAAGGGCTGGACCAACTGTAACTACACAGAAAAGGTTTGACATCAGCAAAATAAAGGATCCCCTTACCAGAAAAGTTTTTTGCGGCTGACATAAAGAAACGATATCAATTTGCCAAAAGTCAGGAAAAGACATTGACTGATGATATAGACCAGAAATTCAACGCCATTTCAACAATATATAAGAAAAGCAAAAAAATCCAGGAAACAAGATGGGCAGAGCACATCAGAGAAACTCTGAACAAGGAACCACAAGAGACACAATTGAATGTTCCTGAGGCTGAAAACGATCTAGATGTAAACACAGACATTCCACGAAAAGAAGAAATCATCACAGCAATCAAAGGGTTAAAGAACGGAAAAGCTCCAGGCCATGATAACTTAAATGCAGAGCTATTCAAGACAGACCCAGATCTAGCAGCAGAACTATTAGAACCACCATTTGCACAAGTCTGGAAAACGGGGACAACACCATCAGAGTGGAACAAAGGAATAATTGTCAAATTGCCCAAGAAGGGAGATCTTGCAGACTGCAATAATTGGAGAGGAATCACTCTTCTCTCAGTTCTCAGCAAAATACTAGGCAGAATAATTATACAGAGAATTTCAAAAGCAGTAGACCACAAACTGGGGAAAGAACAAGCAGGATTTAGAAAGAACAGAAGATGTGTAAATCATATATTTACTCTCAGGAACATTATAGAGCAGTGCTCAGAATGGCAAAGACAGCTGTACATTAATTTCGTTGATTTTGAAAAAAGCTTTTGACAGCATACATAGGGACAGTTTATGGAAAATACTGAGGGCTTATGGAATTCCAAGTTGCATAGTGTCAATCATAAAAAATCCTCTATGCCAACGTTACGTGTACTGTTGGGCAGAGCAACCTAACCTTTGAGGTGAAGACAGGAGTACGACAGGGATGCCCCTTATCAACCACTCTATTTTTAACACAGATTGGGTGATGCGCCAGACAACAAAGGGCAGTCCAAGAGGAATAAGATGGACTACATTTTCTACATTGGAAGATCTGGAATATGAAGATGACAATGCACTACTAGCACATTCACATCAACAAATCCAGGAAAAAACGGATAGACTTAATAAGTTTAGCCAGCAGGTGGGCTTGAACATCAATTTAAAGAAGTCAGAGGTCATGACGCTCAATGTGAGCAACCCTGAGCCCATATCATTAAGGAATCAGCAAATGGTACAGACAGACACCTTCCCATACGTAGGATGCATAGTAACACCAGACGGCGGGGCAGGCAAAGACATCAACAACAAAATGAATAAGGCAAGAACAGCCTTTTTTAGACTAAACAACATCTGGAAGTCCTCTCAATACAGCACAAGCACAAAATTAAGATTGTTATCAGAGCTATGTGCTTTCTGTGCTTCTCTATGGTGTGGAATGCTGGAGAGTTACAGAGAAGGAAATGTCGAAATTGTCCTCTTTTCACACAACATGCCTAAGAAAAATTCATAGAATCTTTTGGCCGAATACCATCGCCAACCAAGATCTGCTTACTCGGAGCAAGCAAGAGGAAATGCACACCATCATAGCTGTCAGACGCTGGAGCTGGGTTGGCCATGTCCTCAGAAGAGGCCCCTTTGCCATCACAACAGCTATGCTTTGGACCCCTCTAGGAAAACGAAAGAGAGACCGACCAAAAACAACCTGGCGGAGGACTGTGGAGGCTGAGATGCAAAGAATGAACCAGAGTTGGGGCACTGTACGAAGGATTGCCGCCGACCAATCAAAGTGAAATCAATTTGTTGTTGCCTTACAAGACGCCACTAGGCGTGATGGCCACTGACTGCTTTGACGGTCGGTGGCTAAGGATCAAAGAAGAAGAAGAAGAAGAGCTATTATACAGACAAGTGGAAGAATACTACAGTAGAAAATAAGACAGGCAGATAGCTCAGCTGAATGTACCAGCGATTCGCATTCAAATCACGACAGATACATACCTCTGTGTTATCACGTTCGATGCAGTGGACATAACTACTACATATAATAAGCACAGGGGGCATAATTGTAAGCAGTACCTCAGCGAGATGTTAGTTATGAACTATAGAAAATGGATGACTTGTGAGTTAAAGGGTCGCGGTAGACCTATAAATACGAGTAAGCGAACTCTTTTATTCTCTTTCCCTTCCGTTTCTGCTTAGTTTGATATGAGTTGTCTATCTGTGTTAACGTGAGTTTAATCATGAGCCCCATTTCCTGTTGTTACGGACAAGAAATGAGCAGAAATTTTATGAAGACTACAATCCGTTAGACACAACTGTTTTCATTGGTCATCGAAAGTCACGTGTACATAGACTCGTGATATTTTAACTAGGAAAATGATGTCAAGAGCATAGCCATCAACTAGATGTTTTAACAATCGATTGAAAAAAGGACATGCTACGAGGTGTTAACCGCCATATTGCATCTTTTTACTCGTGTAGACCCAATAACTGGTTCAAGAGTGAGATGTTTGGCAGTCATCGTTGTGATCAAGACTAAGAAAATGTGAAGAGATGATAGATCAGAAATGTATGAACAACAAAATGGAATACCCCAAGGATTAGTAATATCTCCTTCAATGTTTACAATTATGGTAAATAATTTAAATGAATAACTTAATGATATAAGAATTAAATTGTCACAGTTTGCAGAGGATGTTGCTATATGGAGAACTGGGAAACATCTGCCAAAATTATATAGTGATCTACAAAAACAAAAAAAATAAAGTATGTAAATGGATGCTACAAATGGGAATTTCAGCTGAATGCAAATAAAACAGTGAGAATGATCTTCAGTAAACGTAGGTTTATTAAAAATAAAATTATAGCTTTAAATTTCCAAGGGCATAACATTAATACAGTGCAAACCACTCAATATCTAGCAATGACATTGGACCAACAACTAAACTGAAATAAACACATAAATAAACTAGTGGAGTCTTGCAGAGGACTGACTAACTTGTTAAGATATTTGAAAGGTAATGGATGGAGTGCAAGCACTAAGGCAATGCTCACTTTTTATAAATCTGTTATCAGAGGAAAAATAGATTATGGAAGTATAATATATTACTCTGCTGCACACATAATTTACTTACTATCTTAGTAGTTCCCCTTGTACCGTGAGGTGCAGAGGTTTGGAAGAGAGAGCGCCAGACTATCCTATCGGCTGTCTTCCTCCTGGCCTGGTTCAAAACTAGTCCTCGGTCCTTCAAAGAGTGTCTAATGTTGTCCTCCCAGCAAGCTCTGGGTCGTCCTGGGGTTCTCTATCACTGGCTCTTTGTTTCCCATGCTTGTCGTGGTAGCCGATCTTCTCCCATTCTGCAGACATGGCCAAATCATCTTAGTTGGGACTGTTCTACTTGGGTCTGCAGGGGGTGGGATTTTAGGCCTTGACGTATCGTCTTGTTTGCGGACCATTCTCTTCTTGTTACTTCAATCCCCTTCCTCAGATACCTCATTTCTGAGGTTTGAATCTGAC
Source organism: Oreohelix idahoensis (assembly GCA_024509875.1). Lineage (NCBI taxonomy): Eukaryota > Metazoa > Mollusca > Gastropoda > Stylommatophora > Oreohelicidae > Oreohelix > Oreohelix idahoensis. Next base: position 221,026 of record JAMPIV010001310.1, on the reverse strand, counting down.
TTTTGTGGGTTGTAGTCATCACCATGGATTTTGTTTTAGAGCTGCTTATGACCATCCCTCTCTTCTCCAGCTCTTCCTTCCAGACTTGCAGTTGGATTGGAAATGTGCCTCTGATTTAGCAATCAGGGCAGCATCATCAGCAAATGCCAGCTCTGAAATACATACCTGTCTCATCTTCCAGTACCACACTGAATATGTTATTGTTCTCTCCTTACATGCCTTGATAACCTCGTCCATGAGGAGTATGAAAAGATAAGGTGACAGGATATCACGTTGCTGCACACAGTAACAGATTAAATTAGACAGAATTCAGCATCAGGCTTTATGTACAATAACAGGTGAAATCAGATCAACATCAGTGAGAGTTCTAGAGGTAGCTTTAGGAATTCTACCCTTAAAATTACTGAGAAAGGAATTAAGACTAAATTCCATGAACAAAGTTATGTTAGATAAGTCTCACCCAGCACATAAAGCTTTTACCAGATGCCAACTAACAACTCAGGCCAATCCAATGAAAACTACTATATACTCTTCAGGATAGATGGAAGTGTATGGAGGAAATTGTCCATCTTGGTACTCTAATTACATCAATTAATTGCAGATGTGAGTAAACGCTAGTGGTTCTACCCTGGGAGATCAAGAATCCAGACACGGAATACCAGCAAAAATACATAAGAAAACATATAATATAGAAAATATTAAAAACACAGCCAATAAATAAATATAACAACTATCAAAAGACAGCATTGCTGTAAACACAGATTGCTGTCTGAGACTTTATTAACAAAGGCAGTTAATATATAAGACTCACAACCCATTCTTCGAAAGGTCCAAAATGGTTGGCTTCGACATGAATGGAAAACCTCCATAGAAGCATCGAATCTTCAAGAACTGATAATGATCTACTGTCCTGGTCATGCCGGTGTCACATGACAATGAAAGAGCTGAGAGGCTACTACATACTTATATTTAAGATGTTCAGTTTTCATTGCTTGGATACCTTCACATGTTGGCATAGAGGCAAATGAAAAGGCAGATAATCAGGCCAAGAAATGTAGATCTGATAAAAATATAAAAAATGTAGGGATGAGCAAATCAGAGATTAACAGATGTATAGTACGCAGAGTGGGATAAAAATCTGAAAAGAAGACATGCATATAAGATGTTCAAGGCTCCAACAAGAAAATGTCAGATATCTAGGGAATTGAAAATTCCCAGTAATAAGAAACTTCTCAGACTACAACAGGGAAAATGTTATTTCAGAATAGAAGAACCTTACTGTGCAGGATGTCTTCAAGACAATAATAAAGAACATTTCTTGTTAAAATGAAAAGGAATGAACAAATGAGAATACCAATATTAGATTATTTGAAGGCATCAAATTTAACTAAAAATATGGAATAAGTGTTAAGAATAAACAGATGTAGGGAACTGCATAATATAGTCAAACAATATTTAACACGAACAAAGGTTAATATATAGTAATTGGGAATGTGAAAATTTTATGATGTTTTTACAATGTACATGACTTTTAACAGGTGAAAGTCAATGAAATATCTGTTAAAGTCAGTTATATAATGCGAACCACACAGCCTTTAAATCCCTCCCCCTTAATATTATTCTTGTTTGGAGTTTCTGCTTGGTTTTTTTCGTTTTCATTTCGTTATTTGTTTCTTGGGCTTTTTTTCACATACAAGCATAACTGGTAATTATGATTTGCCCTATTTACAATGATTTGACACGTGTGATGCCACTTTCTCATATCGACAGTTGTTCATATTATTTGGAGTTGAAAATAATATATATCCCATTTATAACCCGAGGTTGAACGGGATATGTTCATCATTAATGTAACGGAATGGAGCGAACACTTCTCTATCTTTCTATCACTACGGCAGTAATAAGATACAATTGTTGTTCTGACTAATTAAGTGCTATTCAACCTAGCACTTTTTTTCTTTCTCTCTCCATGTAGCAGATATTTTGTATTTTCCTTCTTACACATCACTCAGGATAAGTCATCATTAATGTGACGGAATGGGGCTAACCCTTCTCGATCTCCCCTTCACTATGGCAGTAATCAGATACAATTATTATACTGACAAATTACATGCTTTTCAACGTAGCACTTTTTTTTCTCTCTCTCCATGTAGCAGATATTTTGTATTTTCCTTCTTACACTCCTCTCTGGATAAGTCATCATGTTTGTTTGTTATCACTTTCTCCCTGCTTTACAAGGAGAGGCTGAGATAATATTAACGACAGCCAGATAGGTTTAAATCGGGTGCAGATCTAGCGTATTTTGGTTAATCGCTGATAAGACCAGGGTGCACGACAGATAAAAGATTACTTGTATGGGTGACACATTTTGGACGGACAAGGATGAACTAATCGTTTCCTGTCCGACTTGTAAAGTAATATGAGGTTACATCTTACCTTGTTATACTAAAGCTACGTTGGCAATCTCACCTATATACTAACAGCTAAGATAACAGTCTCACCTTGATATACTAACAGCTAGGATGGCAATAGTCATCTTGATACACTAACAGTTAGAATGACAACCTCCTCGTTACATACCAACAGATAGAATGATAATGTCACCTTGATATACTAACAGTTAGGATGACAACAGTGGTACTGAACCATAAACCAACAGCTTGGATGACAACAGGGGTACTGAACCATACATTAACAGCTATGGCGCAGTGGGTTCAACTCTCGATGAAATATGTGCGTATATGATACTGGAATTGTCAAAGTGTCAATCAAAGAGCATCAATTATAGAAACAATCATCTACAGTTACGATATCCTCAAGATCCAGGAGACATAGTGTTATCAATTGCCCAGGCTACATATGTTACTCCAATCCATGTGGGCCTGGTAGACAAGGGCAAGCTATCTATGTAAAACATGAGCTCCTTCATACGTGGCTGGGTACAAGTTCCCAAACTAGTGAGGATGCGGAATTGCAGGGGATTGTTGTAAATACAGAGTGGCAAGTCTACAATTTATATGCTCATGTCGACCATCTTACAGCAGAGAGTATTTGGAAATTTCTGGCGGAATTGCCTGAAGATTCTACCATAAGATGTTTAATTGCTGGCGATTTCAATGCTAGATCCAAGGTGTGGGGGAATAACACGGAAACATAGGCAGGGTTATAGCTTTGAGCTAGGCATGACGTAACATGAACCTTACCATCTTAAATGATGGGTGCCCAACTAGACTGGCAACTAAACCTGGGGATACAAATTGTGTCATACATCTGGCATTCATCTCTAGTGCTGCCATTACCATGGCGCGTTAGGATTATTAGGTGCACAGGAAAGCGATCTCCTACCTTGCGTCATACTCACTGCTATAGTTCAAGTATTATATTGAAATGATCATACAGAAGTGCAAGCTAGGACCAGCAGCTTTAAAAACAATGGCTGCTATGCACTTGGAACAGAGACTACTGTTTCTCCTGTATCATCCGCTCATGATTTCAGTAATTGAGTATGGGCTAGGAATACAAACGCTGTGTCAGTATGTGAACAGCTGGAATGCAGGGATGCGACTAGTTTGGGGCTGTACATGTGATACTCTCATTGTGACAATGAGATACATGCTCGGATTGCTGTCAATTAGATCCAGATATGCGATGGCTCAGACAAAAGCATATATGTGGGTAAACACAAAACAAAGACACCCCCTAAATGAGAAAGTAGCTGACATCAAAGGAGCAAGAATAAAGAGGGGATGTCATGGGTGGCACAGGCAGAGGCTACGATTGGCCAGGTGACCAGGGTTGAACATATATCTTAAGGGGAAAAGTGGAGTAAGTCAGGGGAGAACTGGATAAACTACCAGCAGGTCATCATTAGCCTTTGCAGAGAGTGCAGATCTTAGAGCAGTGGAAAAGCAGAGCTAGAGATTAATCAGCTGATAAGTGATCATACTGGGGATGATGACGCCATTGTGTACACTGATGAGTCTGTAGTGCGTGGTGCAAATTCAGGATTGGGCGTCTCTGTGAGAGTAAAATGCAGGGTCTTCGCTGTATATAGTGCAGCCTACATGACAACAACATCTAGCATGAGATTGGAGGTAGAGATAGTTACTGCAGCACTTAGGTGGCTGTCTAGAACTCCATCAAGAAGCGCATTGTCAGACTCTAAAGTCATGCTTCGGAAAGAACGGGTGGCTGATGCAGGAATGGAAAACATCAATAGAATCCTCAAGTCTTCAAGAACTGTTGTGTATCTACTGCCCTGGTCATGCAGGGGTACGTGGCAATGATAAAGCTGACACACTGTCCTTGAGAGCACCAATAGTGGAGACACTGGACATGGATACGGGAGAGATATTAATGGCTATTCATCGCCTGCTGGATAATGACACTGCAATGGATGAATTAACAAGGCTGCGAAAGTTGGAGTTTGGCATCAAACGTGGGACTAGCAGAAATGGACGCGAGAGAGGATGCATCCGTCACACGCACAACCAGCGTGCTACAGGTACAATTAGCAATCATACTTTTTGACATTTGCTGAGAAAGACCGAGCACCTATGGGTTTGCCCGGAGTGCAGTGAGGTTGATTCTGATTAACAATAACATTAACAGTTAGGATGACAACAGTGGTCAATGAACCATACACTAACAACTAGGATGACAACAGTAGTCACTGAACCATGCACTAGCAGCTAGGATGACAACAGTAGTCACTGAACCATACACTAAAAGTTAGAATGACAACATTGGTCACTGAAACATACACTAACAACTAGGATGGCAACAGTGGTCCCTGAACCATACACTAACGACTAGGATGACAATAGTGGTCACTGAAGCATACACTAACAATTAGGATGGCAATAGTGGTCACTGAACCATGCACTTACAACCTGGATGACAACAGTGGTCACTGAACCATACACTAAAAGTTAGGATGACAACAGTAGTCACTTAACCGTACACTAAAAGTTAGAATGACAACAGCGGTCACTGAACCATACACTTACAACTAAGATAATAACAGTAGTCACTGAACCATACACTAAAAGTTAGGATGACAACAGTAATCACTGAACCATACACTAAAAGTTAGAATGACAACATTGGTCACTGAACCATACTCTAACAACTAGGATGACAACAGTGTTCACTAAACCATACACTAACAGCTAGTATGACAACAGTGGTCACTATTTGAAACATAATTGTACTCGTATAACAGATACAATTTACTAAATGTATACTATGATAAGGTACAGATACAAGTATGTGTGATTTTTTTAAGATAGAATAATTCTCACTACCCGTGGTTTTGTCTATATGTGACATCAGATGTAGCACTACTTGTATGTAATACCAGTGAAGCCAGAGTGAAGTACAACGTACTGTATGTAATACCAGTGAAGCAAGAGTGAAGTACAACATACTGTATGTAATACCAGTGAAGCCAGAGTGAAGTACAACATACTGTATGTAATACCAGTGAAGCAAGAGTGAAGTACAACATACTGTATGTAATACCAGTGAAGCCAGAGTGAAGTACAACATACTGGCAGTGGCTAAAGAAACACATAGAGAAGACCACCAAATAACATCAGTAACTATTTCTTTCATACAATCACAAAATAGTGGACTCACATCTAATCACCCAACTTGTGACTAATAAGTCCCGGCAGTTGAGTGCGTTTTTTTTATTCTGCAATTATTTTTGTAGGCAAAAATGCCAACATTCATGTTGAGTTTTTTAAGAAGGTGATCCAGAGATGCAGAAATAAACAGTAAGTGGGTATTTTATTGTTGTTGTTTTGGTACTGTACGGTCTTAATGTTTGTCACACATTTTCTAACAACAGTTTTACACTTTTCTTCCACCAACATTTTTATTCAGAAAATTATCATCAATTTTTGAATTTAAAGAAATATATTATTTTTACAGATTGCTGTTATACTTCAGTATGATTACATGTAAGCATTATGATTTTTTATTCTTATAAAATATATTATTTGCATGCAAAAATGTAATAATGGGTGTACGTACAATTGTTTCTAAGAAAAGGTCTGTAGCCTTCACCCGGCAATCAAAAGGGCCCAAAGCCTTCACCAGACAATCAAGAGTCCAAAGCCTTTACCCGGCAATCAAAAGGTCCACATATTTCACCAAATAATCAAAGAGGTCCATAGTTTTCACTAAATAAACAAAGGGGCCCATAGCCTTTACCAGGAAATCCAAATCAACATGGTACATAGTACAAAAAAAGTTAAGAACCCCTGGACTAAGCGTAACCCTAATATCTTAACACTAAACCGCTACACACAATCCTGTGTTTCCAAACTAAAATCAAACTTGGGGGTAGTTATGAATGTCAGTTGACTATTTCTAGAGTTAGCGAGTTTATTTAAATAATTTACTACCACAAACTAAATCAAAACTGGGGGTAAGTTATGAAAATGTCAGTTGATCTTGTTGTCAATGATAATCAGAAACAGCTGCAGATCTAGAAACAAGACAAAGCTAACTGGACATTCAATCATAACTCTTATCCTGTGTCCAGCTTTTTTGACATAAATGACATTAGATGACATAAAAAACATAAAGATTAGATGACATAACTGGGGGTTAGTTATGAATGTCAGTTGACTATTTATAGAACATAGCGATTGGCCAACATGACAAGATAATGGACATGTGTAACATCCTTTTCTGACATGATTCATGACTTATTTTGACATCTCATGGTTACAAGAATACGAGAAAAGCACAAGAAGACACAGAAAGCAAACACGACAAGATTAGATGACATAAAGATAACATGACAAGATTAGATGACATAAAGAAAACATGGCAAGATTAGATGACATAAAGCAAACACGACAAGATTAGATGACATAAAGATAACATGACAAGATTAGATGACATAAAGAGAACATGACAAGATTAGATGACATAAAGAAAACATGACAAGATTAGATGACATAAAGAGAACATGACAAGATTAGATGACATAAAGAGAACATGACAAGATTAGATGACATAAAGAGAACATGACAAGATTAGATGACATAAAGAGAACATGACAAGATTAGATGACATAAAGAGAACATGACAAGATTAGATGACATAAAGAGAACATGACAAGATTAGATGACATAAAGAGAACATGACAAGATTAGATGACATAAAGCAAACACGACAAGATTAGATGACATAAATATAACATGACAAGATTAGATGACATAAATATAACATGACAAGATTAGATGACATAAAGAGAACATGACAAGATTAGATGACATAAAGAGAACATGACAAGATTAGATGACATAAAGAGAACATGACAAGATTAGATGACATAAAGCAAACACGACAAGATTAGATGACATAAAGATAACATGACAAGATTAGATGACATAAAGAAAACATGGCAAGATTAGATGACATAAAGCAAACACGACAAGATTAGATGACATAAAGAGAACATGACAAGATTAGATAACAAAGAGAACATGACAAGATTAGATGACATAAAGATAACATGACAAGATTAGATGACATAAAGATAACATGACAAGATTAGATGACATAAAGATAACAGACAAGATTAGATGACATAAAGAGAACATGACAAGATTAGATGACATAAAAGAACATGACAAGATTAGATGAAATAAAGAGAACATGACAAGATTAGATGACATAAAGAGAACATGACAATATTAGATGACATAAAGAGAACATGACAAGATTAGATGACATAAAAAGAACATGGCAAGATTAGATGACATAAAGAGAATATGGCAAGAATAGATGACATAAAGAGAACATGACAAGATTAGATAACAAAGAGAACATGACAAGATTAGATGACATAAAGATAACATGACAAGATTAGATGACATAAAGATAACAGACAAGATTAGATGACATAAAGAGAACATGACAAGATTAGATGACATAAAAATAACATGACAAGAATAGATAACATAAAGATAGCATGACAAGATTAGATGACATAAAGAGAACATGGAAATATTAGATGACATAAAGAGAACATGGCAAGATTAGATGACATAAAGATAACATGACAAGATTAGATGACATAAAGATAACATGACAAGATTAGATGACATACAAATAACATGGCAATATTAGATGACATAAAGAGAACATGGCAAGATTAGATGACATAAAGAGAACATGACAAGATTAGATGACATAATGATAACATGACAAGATTAGATGACATAAAGAGAACATGGCAATATTAGATGACATAAAGAGAACATGGCAAGATTAGATGACATAAAGAGAACATGACAAGATTAGATGAAATAAAGATAACATGACAAGATTAGATGACATAAAGATAACATGACAAGATTAGATGACATAAAGATAACATGACAAGATTAGATGACATAAAGATAATATGACAAGATTTAGATGACATAAAGAGAACATGACAAGATTAGATGAACATAAAGATGACAAGATTAATGAATAAATGAACATGGCAAGATTAGATGACATAAAGATAACATGACAAGATTAGATGACATAAAGAGAACATGACAATATTAGATGACATAAAGATAACATGACAAGATTAGATGACATAAAGATAACATGACAAGATTAGATGACATAAAGAGAACATGACAATATTAGATGACATAAAGATAACATGACAAGATTAGATGACATAAAGATAACATGACAAGATTAGATGACATAAAGATAACATGACAAGATTAGATGACATAAAGAGAACATGACAATATTAGATGACATAAAGATAACATGACAAGATTAGATGACATAAAGAGAACATGACAAGATTAGATGACATAAAGAGAACATGACAAGATTAGATGACATAAAGAGAACATGACAATATTAGATGACATAAAGAGAACATGACAATATTAGATGACACAAAGAGAACATGACAAGATTAGATGACATAAAGAGAACATGACAAGATTAGATGACATAAAGAGAACATGACAATATTAGATAACATAAAGAGAACTTGACAATATTAGATGACATAAAGAGAACATGACAAGATTAGATGACATAAAGAGAACATGACAAGAATAGATGACATAAAGAAAACATGACAAGATTAGATAACATAAAGAGAACATGACATTATTAGATGACATAAAGAGAACATGACAAGATTAGATGACATAAAGAGAATATGACAAGAGTAGATGACATAAAGAGAAGATCTAGTATAGAGGAAGGGCGAAGAGAACATGAAAAAAGAACAGATGGTGAACAGCTCATTACTAAGGTATGTTCTCCACAGGTGGCCAAACAGCATTGATGAAGTAATTAGTGCCGGGTTTTTATCTGACTTACTTCAGTTCTGGTTGATCTCGAAACTTGAGCAGGAGGTTACTTCTATTGGTGAACACTTGTATGTCTTTGAGATTTGGTGAATGGTATTGTACAAGTACAGAAAAAGTTACGTCTGTGTATAGAATATGGACAGAGTTGATTATCTACTCAAGTACTTGTATATCTTTAGACTTTGTGACTGGTAGTGTACAGTCTTAGTCAGGGCTGTGTATAGAATATGGACAGAGTTGATTATCTACCCAAGTACATGTATGTCTTTAGACTTTGTGACTGGTAGTGTACATTCTTAGTTAAGTATGAACCGTCAGCTGTATAGAATATGGACAGAGTTGATTATCTACTCAAGTACGTTATATCTTTAGACTTTGTGAACTCGTAGTGTACAAGATCAGGTTTGTGTAAAAGAATGGGCAGAGTTGATTATCTTCTCAAGTACTTGTATATCTTTAGACTGACAGATTAGTGACTGGTAGTGTACAATCTTAGATCAGGTAGGTGTATAGAATATGGACAGAGTTGATTATCTATCTGCAAGTACTTGTATATCTTTAACTTTGTGACTAGTTTACTGACTTAGTCAGGTCTGTGTATAGAATATGGACAGAGTTGATTATCTACTCAAGTACTTGTATAATCTTTAGACTTTGTGACTGTAGTGTAAGTCTTAGTCAGGTCTGTGTATAGAATATGGGCAGAAAGTTTATTATCTACTCAAGTACGTTGTATATTTAGACTTTGTCGTCTGGCAAGTACAGTCTTAGTGCAGGTCTGTTATAGAATATGGACAGAGTTGATTATCTGGCTAGATGGGATGTACATTGTATAGTTTAGACTTTGTGACTGGTAGTGTAACAGTCTTAGGTCAGGTCTGTGTTTAAAACAATACAGAGACATGTACAAATATGTATACATCTTTAGACTGAGCGTGTTTGAGTAATGTAAGTCCTTGTCAGGTAGATGTTTGGTTGGTGTTGTGGGGGGTTGTTTGGTTTGGATGTTTTGGGGTTGGTGGGGGGGTTGGGTGTTTTGGGGTGTTTTGTTGTTTGTGGGGGTGGGTGGGTTGGTTTGGTTTTGGGGGGTTGGGTATTTGGTTGTTGTTTTTTTGTTGTGGGGTGGGTTTTGGTTTGTTTGGTGGGGGTGGGGGGGTTTTGGGGTTTTGTTTTTTGTTGGTTTTTTTTTGGTGTTTTGGGGGGTGTTTAGGGGGTTTGGTGGGGTTGGGGTGTTTTTGGTTTGGGGGGGGGTTTTGGGTTGGGGGGGTTTTTGGGTAAGTTGTGTTTTTTGGTTTGTTTGTGGGGGTGGGGGTTTGGGGTTTGTTTTTTGTTTGTGGGGGGGTTTGGGTTTGGGTTTGGGTTTGGGGGGTTTTGTGGGGTTGGGTTTGTGTTGGGGGGGTGGGGATTTTTGGTGGGTTTTTGGGGGGTTGGGTTTTTGGGGGGTGTTGTTTTTTGTTTTTTTTTTTGTTTTTTTTTTTTGGTTGTGTTTGGTTTTTGGGTTGGGGGGTTTGGGTTGGTGGTTTTTTTGTGTTTTTTGTTGGTGTGTTTTTTGGTTTTTTGGGGGGTGGTTTTTGTTTTGGTGGGGTTTGTTGGGTTTTTGGGTTTTTTTTGGTTGTGTTTTGGTTTGGGGTTTTTGTTGTGGTTGTTTATTTTGGTGTTTTTTATTTTTTTTTGAGTGGTGGGGGTGGGGGTGTTTGTTTTTTGGTTGGTTTTTTTTTTTTTTGGGGGTTGTTTTTTTGGGTTTGTTGTTTGGGTTGGGGTGTTGGTGGTTTTGTTGGGTTTGTTTTTTATTGTGTGGGGTTGTTGGTTGTTTATTTTTTTGTGGTAAGTTTTTTGGGGGGTGGTTTGTATGGTTTTTTTTTGGGGTTGGGGGGGGGTTTATTTTTGTTTTTTTTGGTTTTTTGGTTGGTTTGTTGGGGGGGTTGTTTTTTTGTTTTTTTTGGTTTTTTTTTGTTTGGTTTGTTTTTTTGGGGGGTTTTTTTTGTGGGTTGGGTGGGGGGGGGTTGGGGGGTTTTGGTTTGGATGTTTTTTTTGGATTTTTTTTTTTGGTTTTTTTTTGGTGTGGGTTTTTTGGTTTTTTTGGGTTTTTTTGTTGGTGGTTTGGGGGTTTTTTAGGGGTGTTTGTTGGGGTGTTTGTTGTTGGGGTGTTTTTGTGGGGGGGGGGGGGATTGGGTTTGGGGTTTGGGGGTTTTTTGAAGGTATTTTGGTGGGGTTATGATGGTTTTGTTTTTTTTTGTTTTGGGTTTGGGTTTGGGGGGGTTTTTTTTTGGGGGTTTGTTGAATTTGTTGGGTTATTGTTTGGGTTTTGGTTTTTTTTTTTGGGGGGGTTTGGGGTTTTTGTTTTTTTTTTTGGTTTTGTGGGGGTTTTTGTTTTTTTGGGGGGTTTTTGGAGGTGTTGGGGTAGGGGTAGTTTGTAAGTGGTTTTTTTTTTTTGTGTTTGATGGTGGAGTTGTTGGGGGGTTGTGTTTGTTTTGGTGGTGGTTTTTTTTTGGTTTTTGTTTATGGTGTTGGTAGGGGTGTGATGGGGGGGGGTTTTTTGATGTTTGGAATCTTTGGTGTTGTTTGTTTTATTGAGAGGGTTTTTTTGTTTTTTTGGGCAGGTTTTGGTTGTGTTTTGTGGGTTTGGTTGTTGGGATGGTTTGTGGGGTTTGAGGAAATAATGGGACACCTGAAGATTGGAGGGTTTGAGGGGGGGGATTTATACTAATATGAAGAGGGTTGTGAGGGGTTGGGGGGGGTTACTTGATATTGAGGGAAAAGTGTGGGGGGGATTGGGGAAGATGATTTTAGATTTGTATAACTGGTGGGTGTGAATGAGGTTTATGTTTGAAGGATTAGGGGGGGTTTAAAATGTGGTGGATGATTTGTTTTGGGGTTGGGGGTTGTTGTAATAATTTTGTGGTTTTTAATTTTGGTGGGTATAGTTTTAGGGTTAATGTGTGTTGTGGGGGGGTTTGTACTAGGAGGGTGGTGTATGGTATTGGGGGGGGGTGATAAGGGTATGTGACAGGAAAAGTTTTATTGGGTGGGTTTGAGTTTTTTTACTATTTGGGGGGGAATGTGTGATTTTGAATAGTTGGTAATTTTGTAACTAATAGTTTGAAAAAATATTTTTAAAAAGACATTTAATTATTTCAATAAGTGGTATATTTAGTACTCTGTTGTATTAATCAAATGGGGGATACAGTAGTCAGCTGATTGTTAGTAATATACTCTTAACACAAGTTTTTAGTTGTTGTCTGACGACGCTTGTTATTTGTTGAGGTAATGATAGTAAACTATAACTGAGAAAATTCAATTTTTCGCTTTCAGAAAACATTTACTTAATGGATTCACAAACATTAATAGTGGAATTAACCTTGTGGTTCTGTCAGATGTAGACAAACAATGGTTTGGGACTAACAAAATTTGTTGTATTATAACGATTTTTAATTTAATATTATAATGCTTTATGATTATAGCATTTTTATTGTTCAGCAATGAATGTTCATGGCATTCCAAACATTCGTGGGAATAACATGGCTTACTTAGTCGTTCCTCTTCTACCATGAGGTGTAGAGTTCTATAAGAGAGAGAGAGCGCCATACTATTCTATCGGCTGTCATTCTCCTGGCTTGGTTCCATTCTAGCCCTCGGTCCTTCAAAGATTGTCTAATGTTGTCCTCTCAGTGTACTGTGGGTCGTTCTGGAGGTCTGGACCCTTGGCTATTAGTTTCCCATGCTTGCTGTGGTAGCCGATCTTCTCCCATTCTGCAGACATGACCAAATCATCTCAGTTGGGACTGTTCTACTTGGGTCTGCAGAGGTTGGGATTTTAGGCCTGGTTGCAGACCATGTCTCTTCCTGCTACTTCAACCACCTTCCTCAGATACCTCATTTCTGATGTTTGGATTTGGCTTTTGTGGGTTGTAGTCATTGCCCATTACTCGCATACAGACGTCAAAAATGGGACATATGTTTTTTTACCAACTTCTCTTTTGCTGAGGAATCCTCGATTTATGGCTTGAAAAAAGTTTCCCAGCTGCTGCTCTTCGGGTAGCCAACTTTTCTATGATGCAACCCTTCCGGTCTATGGCAGCTCCTAGGTATTTAAAGTGGTCGACCTGGTCCAGGACCTGGAATAACATGGCTCAGACCTAAAATTCCAGGACAAGTCAATAATCATGTCATAACATGGCTCAGACCCCACATTCCAGGTCAATTTCTATTAACTGCCAGATATACCCAGAGAGAACTGGTTTCTTCCATATAAGGTTTCTTCCTTTCTTAGTGATGGTTAGTTGGCAGGGGGGATAGTGTGATTCGCTTCCATGGTTAGCTGGCAGGTAGGATAGTGTGATTCACCTCCATGGTTAGCTGGCAGGGAGGATAGTGTGATTCGCTTCCATGGTTAGCTGGCAGGTAGGATAGTGTGATTCTCCTCCATTGTTAGCTGGCAGGGAGGATAGTGTGATTCGCTTTCATGGTTAGCTGGCAGGGAGGATAGTGTGATTTTCTTCCATGGTTAGACGGGGGCGCCGCATGGAAAGTCCCGAGTTCGATTCCCCGGTACGCCACTCACGTCTGTTGTTTTTCTGTTGTCTAGTTTTCTACTTCTTTATTTCTCACGAGTGCCTGAAAACATACCTTTATGTTTGTATAATATTTATTTCTTTTTTTTTTTGTCTTTTGCACCGCACGGTGCTTTAGAGAACTCGGTGACGTCACCGCTTCAAGTTGCGCACCATGTATCACACACAACCATTAATATCATTACTATGCCTTGGGAGCCGCGCTGGTGTAGTGGTTACCAAACTGCGCTGGGACCGAGTGACCCAGGATCAAACCCGGGAGAGGACATTTGAAGATTTTTCGTTGACCTGGATTTGGACTGGATAAACTCGAGCCTTGGTGACAAATTTGAAGTGTCGTCGACCAGGGACTCTCAGCTCCTGAGCCGACCCAGCTCTAATGGGTAGCTCCGAAATCGGGGAGTATCTGCCTGAATGGCGAGGGACAGCTCTCTCTGTACAAGAAAAAAAAGGATACTCACGTAAAAATCAGTCTCAGGTTAGACATACTAACCTGAGATTTCGCCTCGAGCAATAGCGGGCGTAAGGAAAAAAAATAATTTAAAAAAAAAATTACTATGCAAATGCTAAAAATCGAGCTGTAATAAATAAACCATTCCATGAATCTCACTTATCCATCTCCATTTGATGCAAACATCCTAATAACAATCGCTCCCTGTGTTATAAATGCATCCTTCATGTGAAGTCAAGTACCGTGCCTAGTGGCGTAGGAGATCATGTCTCTCCACAATTTCCTGTCTCCAATACAATGTATCAATTTTGCTGTTGACCTCTTTCCATGTCAAACTGTCCATGTCACGATATTAAACTGTCCATGTCACGATGTCAAACTGTCCATGTCACGATGTTAAACTGTCCATGTCACGATATTAAACTGTCCATGTCACGATGTTAAACTGTCCATGTCACGATGTCAAACTGTCCAGTATTTGCTCTCTTTGCCTTTCCCTATCTCTTTTCCCCTCAATCTTACCTGTTGTTAGGATATACTCCAGCTTTCCTTTTCTCATAACATGCCCAACAAAAGTGGATTGTTTCTTTCTAACTTGTGAAATAAGTTTCCTTTGATCATTGGCCTCTTTCTGAACATCCTCATTATCCTTTTGACTGTCCATGGTATTTTTAACTTTCTTCTATAAAACCACATCGCTATTGCCTCAAGTGTCTTCCCTACTTGTTCACTAATTGTCCATGACTCACTCCCATATGTCAGGATTGGTTCTATATAAAAATGAAGAACTCTATTTATTACTTCCAATGACAAAGATTTGTTGCATAAAATACTCTTAATTTTATAGAATGCAACTTTTGCCTGAGCTATTCTGCTCTTCACTTCTGAGATGCATCTTCCATCAGTTGTTATAATGTTCCCAGGTATTTGAATGTATTGACTTGTTTTAAAACGATTCCATTTACTTTGATTGTGCATTCAGGAGAAGCCCTTTTCTTTGGTCGACCATTACTTTTGTCTTTCATTTATATAACACCTAAATTACCATTCTTGACACTTATATTTCCATATACTCTGTCTCGTATTGTATAATCAGTGATATTTATGTAAGATGTTTTAACAGCTGATCATGCAAGCATACATTAGCAAAACATGATAATGTCAAATAAATTAAATTTAAAGAATATGTAGCAAATATATTCTGACATCAGTTTTTTCTTTTCTTTAGTTTTATTGTTGACTCCCTCCATCAGCTGACTTCTTTTTCTGCATCCTGTTCCATTTCTTTTCCTCATTTATTTTATTCTTCTACAAGTGACTTTGCAGATTCAGCACTCGTAGATGATCATTACGATTCCAGCACTCGTAGATGATCATTACGAATCCCCCACCCCCAAACATATATTTCTCTATAGCTCTGCGCTGTTCACTATGTTGAAATATCTAACATGACAAAAAATAATTCCAATTCTCTCCGTGACTGAAAACTGTCCATCTGCTGATAACAAACGTCAGTTTCCATTAACTACGGGTCATCACCAAGATTATCTTTAACACCCTGTCATGTTTAGGCTGCCAGCTAAGTCAGTGTAAGTCCTCGTGTACCGTGACATCCATTAACATTTCTTTCATGTCTTTGATTTCCATTTTCTTTTATTTTTTGGGTCTCCTTCTTGAATTCAGTAGAAAAGAAGGTCAGAATGTCAGACGGGCCAGTGTGCCTAATTCTCAACACTTTGAAAATAAAGTTCTTTTATTCTTTTACTTCGTGGATTCCTGAACAAGATGTACTTTGTAATACCATCACGTGGTTTCCTCAATGTCTATTCTACACAACTCTAGTTTTTGTCTTCACCTTTTTATTTCATTGACTAGAGTAAAATCCCGTCATTTGGTTTCCTCAATGATAATTCTACACAACTCTATTTTTTCTTTACCTTTTATTTTATTGACTAGAGTAAAATCCCGTCATTTGACAGGAATTAAATTAAAAACCACCAATACCTAACAGCAATTTGACTTATTCAAATACTTGTGGACAAATAATGTTAGGTGTCAATATCATATTGTCTATCAGAAGTGTACCTTGTTTTAATTTCTGCTTTTGCATTGTTGTGATTTCTTGATGGAGACAACGCGACGCACAGCTGTCAGCGAGAGAAAACTGGATCGATCAAGAAAATATTGTTATTTAACTTATTGATCTATAACTCTAGGTCTACAGTTGAGCTATGGAGTCAATAGTATGTCTGCACCCATTTTAAATAACCTGGTACCGTTTTGTGGTGTGCGAGTGGTGTGGCCAGGTATCGCCTTGTGGTGTGCGAGTGGTACGGCCAGGTACCGTATTGGGGTGTGCGAGTGGTGCGGCCACGTACCTTCTTGGGGTGTGCGAGTGGTGCGGCCAGGTACCATCATGAGGTGTGCGAGTGGAGCGGCCTGGTACTGTCTTGCTGTGTGCGAGGGTTGCGGCCTGGTATCGTCTTGGGGTGTGCGAGTTGTGCGGCCTGGTACCGTCTTGATAGACTCGAGGGACAATGCTGAGTCATATATTAGTTGAAGAACACTGAGGAAATTCCTACTCTGTTGTTTCGGGCACAGAGGTGGTTGAGGTGCGAGAATCAAGCTCTCTGTGATAGCGCCAGGTATTATAGTCTGTACAAGTATCGTGGTTATGGGTAATGAACTATCGCTCTGGGAAGTAGATATAATAATAAAACTAGTCAGGGCCAGTTCTGTGTGAACAGTTGATGTCCCGGTAGTATGACTAGTCTGTTCAGCTTTGGTTCTGGGTAATGAACCATCAGTCTTCTTCTTCTTCCTCGTTCGCCCTGAAAAGGACGGTGGTTGCGTTGTGTCTGTTTACGCCGTAGCTGTGATATCTGCACCTTTCGGTCGACACATCCGACTTCAGCACGGCATTTTTTAGGGACCGGGTTTGCCTTCCCATTGCGATCCGTGCTCGCTCAGCCAGACTGCACTGCTGCAGACTGTTTCCAGGACCACCACGTGGAGGTGGAGCACGGTCTTGACCAGCTCTGGTTCGCTGGTCCTGATGCAAGCAGTCAAGCTATGGGTCGCTGACTGCATTCACTATTGATGCATCTTTCGGTCCCAACCATCAGTCTGAACGTGTTTTGTTGGTAGTGCGTTGTGAGTCCCGCACTACATAGGCTGTGGGAGTGGCTTGGCGGAGGTGTCCAATCGTGCCATCATGTCCTAAAGTATTTGTTTTCATTATTGAGATCAGTATTTCAATTTTTCAACTAGAGCATTGTTTTGTTTTTTTGTGCGGCTGCAATGGTAACGCTTTGAGTTTGCCTGAAAATCTGATGTCCATTACCCACCGAGTGAAAAACTGCGTTTTTCTCTTGAAGGGGAGGGTGAATGTCAAGATGCAATTTTGAGAAGTTGATATGGTTGTATACTCCTGGGTGAGCAAGGTTTATTAGGTACATTGTTGTGGCAAACGTGATTGCAATGTAAGTCAAGTTAAACGTTTGTGAGTTGCGTGTGATGTTTGCACGAGCAGCTGAACTTTGATTGTTATGACATGTGACTAAAGTAGTAGTTGTTATTGGCTAGAGTTAACCTGAGGTATGGAAGGTAAGAAGGTTACAAGGTTGTCTAAAGGGAGTTGACAGACGTTGTAGAAGGGAACGGACATGTCCCGTTGTTGCACTTGTGTAGAAGAGCTGGTGTTTGTTGTGTGGTTTTAGTTGTTGCTAGGATCGATGTTATATATGATCTTGGAAGTTGTCGTAGTCTCAGAAGTGATATTAGTATTATTTGAATACTGGTAGGTTGTAGAGATAGATTGGTAATTTCTTGTGCTTTTTGAGTACCTCATAAATATGGCATGTACTTGTTGTTATTATATTATGTCGAGATTGACACAGTCTTTGAGTTCATTGATTTATTGCTATATACAGTGTGGAAACATGTCCGCTAGACTACATTGCCGTTGTTGTTGTTGCTTAATGTGTGAGATGAGTGGTAACAGCGCAATAGTGTCGCTGCTGTTAGAGACAAAGATGTGCGCGTAAGTATCTTATTGTCTCGTGACAAGGGGAAACTGGATTGTGGGAATGATTTTTAAGTTTACATTTATTTCATTTCTTGCTGGAAGCATATCACAGCCCTCTAACATACATAGTGGCTCCAACCCTCTTCGGGATCTGCTTTGCCTTGCTCTTAAAACATGCATTCAGAGATGCAACTGAAGGAATATGCCTTCACACTAGGTCACATGGCCGACTGTTTCTCGCAAGGCTGAAGGACTAACACAAAAATCAGAAGGGTCACTATAACAGACGCGATATTCGCTGATGACGCTGCGATCGTCACTCAAAGACAACAGGAGCGTCAGAGCTTGATAAATCGCTTCACCCAGTCATGCAAGGACTTTTTTCTCACAATAAGTCTAAAGAAAACAAATGTGCTTATTAACGTCTTGACTCTTGATGTTAAATGAATGTTATTGTTGTTTGGCACTGCTGAATACTGCTACATACTGGGTCTTGACTGCAGTTACCAAATTGTGGGCCACTTGGTGAGACAAGCTACCGCTCGAGATGTTACATTCGAAGGGCAAGTTAGCAAGCACGTGATCTAGTGTGGTACTTACTCAACATCAGGTTCTCAGACAAAGGTTGCTGGTAATTGATGGTGGTACTAAGTTGACTCTTCACCTCAAGACATGTGAACATTCTGGTTTACGTAAAACACGACATCAACTGCTAAGTTGTTAAACACCAGCACAGGACTCAGTTCTTAAAACAACGAAAATGAATGTTTATTTGGGTCGCTCGAGCTGATCACAACAGCAGATGATACAAGTGGCAGTCTGACACAATTGGTAAATCTTACAATTCTCTTCAATGTTACATGACATCAGCAATTTCTTTGGTTACTTCTTGTGACCAGTTCACTTTTGACGGACTTCAGTTAAACTATATGACAGTATCACTATGTCCTCTACTAAAATCGATGTTCTGTCCTCTGTTAGCTAGGACGCTATCTTCAATACTGATTTACAGGTTTTCGACTTCGATTTTACTCACTTGTAGTTGAAATGCTTGGTTGGTTCTCTTGATTTTTACACCAACTAAGAATTGGCTTGCAGCGGTGACTTACTGCATTTACGAAACCTCGTTACAGCCAAAAATCTTTCTCATGAACAGCTTTTCTTAACCTCCGTTCTTACTGCTATTCGTCGAGCCAACCGCTCTGTCTAACGGCTCTACACCAACTGCCCGTGCAAAGCCTGTTTTCCTATTCCTAGATGACCGCTAAATGCCCTTTTTCCCTGATTCGTCTAAGCCCAATCACGAATCTCGTTCTATTCTTAATCATCTATTTTGTATTGAGCCCTGGCGAGCTCACGGCGACATTCACGCCAATATGTTTACCACCTAATCTTATAACCCCTACCCCTACTAAAATGTTTCGCGAAGGTTCCTATTTTACTGTTCCATTCCTTTTAACTCTTCCCTTAAACTGCCTTCCCTACTCTAGTGGCTCTCTTTTTCGATCTCTATTTCTCCATCTGTCTTTCTTTCCATCTTTCATTCCTTCCGTCTCTCCGTATCTCCTTATATCTCTCACATTTCTTCTGTGTTTCTCTCTATCCGTCTCTCTGTCACTATTTTCGTCTTTCTTTCTCTCTGGTTCCATTTCTCTTTCTGTCTGTTTCTTTCTCTCTGTCTTTCCGTCTGTCCATCACTCTTTCTATCTGTCTACCTCTCTTTGTGTGACCTTCTCTCTTTCCGTCTGTCCATCACTCTTTCTATCTGTCTGTCTCTCTTTGTGTGACCTTCTCTCTTTCCGTCTGTCCATCACTCTTTCTATCTGTCTGTCTCTCTTTGTGTGACCTTCTCTCTTTCCGTCTCTCTAGTTCTGTTTCTTTCTTTCTCTTTTTGTCTTTCTATCTCTTTCTCACTATCCCTCTCTCCTTCTTTCTTTCTGTCTGTCTTCCTCCCATATTAATTATAGACGCAATCACTTCTGCAGTTTCACTATACAACAGTATAGGCCAGATTACACAAGACAAACACCTTAAAATTGTGTTTTGCAAACGATAGAAGAATAGTGAAACTGCAGAAGTGATTGCGTCTATAATTAGTCTGGGTCGTCCTATGGTACATATTCGGGTCACGTAGGAGGTCGCGCTAGACCTCTGTCGGTGAAGCCATAAGGTCAGCTTGACTGCTCGAGGTGGACCAGTGGATTTGAGCCATTGTTACAGTGTGACCGCTCTCCTCCGAAAGGTGTTACCACTCTTCAACAGTCCAAATTTCTCTCCATCGCCCCCTCCCCACACTTAACATTTTAACCTCTTAGGCTATGTTCTGTTAGCAGGGGTGTGGGTGGTGGGGGGGGGGGGGGCAGAATGTAACAAGCCAACCCAAAAGCTAACCCTACAGCTAAGAGAACGCCATACCACTATCCCTCTTTAATGTGTATTTTTTAAATTTCTTTATTATTATTTGTTGTTTTTATGTGTTTTTTTAAATTCTGTTTTTAATTATTCAGTTTTATTTTAATGTTATGTTTTAAAATGTGTATTAATGCATTTTAATACATGTTTATATTTTGTGTATTTATTACGCATTTCTGTTGCATGTTTTTATTATGTGATCTATAACATTTAAAAATGTTTTTATAGTGGTTTTTTTATAAAGTGTTTTTATTATGGGGAGCCGCGGTAGCATAGTGGTTAGTGCACTGGCTTCCTAGCGCAGTGGTCTATGGTTCGATCCCCAGATGAGGTGGGATTCTTTTAGGCCACAAACGGCTCCTGGGTTGACCCAGCCCCAAATGGGTACCAGAGCAACTCTGGGAAGGTTAAGGCGGCTGGCGTGATGCTGACCACATCATCCCTCGTGTGCCGACGGTCAAGATAATATAGGCCTAACACCATATTCCCAATATGCCTCAATGGGCGTGTAACGGGTTCCTTTACCTTTTTTTTATTATGTGTTTTTATTATGTGTTTTTGTTATTGCGTTTTTTATTATTACGTGCTTTCATTATCATGTGTTTTTATTATTATGTGGTTTAATTATGTGTTTTTATCACATGTATTTTATCATATGCGTTTATTATTTTGTTGTTTTGTTATGTATTTCATCAAATGCTTTTATTATTTTGTTTTTATTATGTGTTGTTTTATTATTTGTTTTGTTATTACTAAAGCTAAGAAGCCACGCCCACCGCTCACCCTAAATACGAATATAACAATGCAAAACAAACACAGATGAAGACAGTTTTGGTAATACTGGCTTTCATATCATCTCGCTATCCCATAAAATTAATTACAGGTCACATCAGAGACTGACAGATGTGCTTAACTGTGTCTTTAGAAGAATGACGCACTAACACATTTTATAAAAACAGTGCCTAAATAGTACTTTGCCTTCACAAGGTTGATACACTAACCCACTTTATAAAAACACAACATATTCTTTACTTTGCGATCAGGACAACAATGCTTTAACACAAAAATGCAATAATGTCTGGTTCATGTCAGCAGTGTCACATTGGTGATCTTGTCCAACTATATTAATACGTCTATTATGTCTACTCAAGCACCCATTTATGAAAGTCTGTAACTTCTTGATTATAAGGCTACTGCGCTGGCGACTACTGTCAGCAACATCCAGGAAAGACAATCAACTGTGAATGTTTGCACCTGTGGCAGCCTGCTTGACCTAATGTTCTGGCGACTACTGTCAGCAACATCCAGGATAGACAGTCAACTGTGAATGTTTGCACCTGTGGCAGCCTGCTTGACCTAATGTTCTGGCGACTACTGTCAGCAACATCCAGGATAGACAGTCAACTGTGAATGTTTGCACCTGTGGCAGCCTGCTGACCTAATGTTCTGGCGACTACTGTCAGCAACATCCAGGATAGACAGTCAACTGTGAATGTTTGCACCTGTGGCAGCCTGCTTGACCTAATGTTCTGGCGACTACTGTCAGCAACATCCAGGATAGACAGTCAACTGTGAATGTTTGCACCTGTGGCAGCCTGCTTGACCTAATGTTCTGGCGACTACTGTCAGCAACATCCAGGATAGACAGTCAACTGTGAATGTTTGCACCTGTGGCAGCCTGCTTGACATAATGTTCTGGCGACTACTGTCAGCAACATCCAGGATAGACAGTCAACTGTGAATGTTTGCACCTGTGGCAGCCTGCTTGACCTAATGTTCTGGCGACTACTGTCAGCAACATCCAGGATAGACAGTCAACAGTGAATGTTTGTACCTGTGGCAGCCTGCTTGACCTTTACGTTCTGTCCCATCCTGAAAACAAAACCATTAACATATGAGCAAATATCGTCAAGTAGTAATAATATATTTGCTCTACTTTATATTCATTTCTCATATATTTAGTATTACATTTTTCTCCTATCTTTGTTTCTTGTTTTTTTTTTCATCATATGTCTGTTTCACACATCTTTTTTTTTTGGTTCATAAATGTTTTCTCATGTGTTTATATTTCTTTCTATACTTCTTATGTCTTTTTCCTGTGTATTACTATAGTTGACAAAGAGTTACACCAACAAGTATCTCATGTTTTGAGTGCACTATTAAACTATTTGACAAACTACCAATTGCTATTAGTGTATTAGCTTCATCATCAAATAACATTAGGCTAACAAGTCTCATCATCAAATAACATTAGGCTAACAAGTCTCATTATCAAATAACATTCGGCTAACAAGTCTCATCATCAAATAACATTCGGCTAACAAGTCTCATCATCAAATAACATTAGGCTAACAAGTCTCATCATCAAATAACATTAGGCTAACAAGTCTCATTATCAAATAACATTCGGCTAACAAGTCTCATCATCAAATAACATTAGGCTAACAAGTCTCATCATCAAATAACATTAGGCTAACAAGTCTCATCATCAAATAGCATTAGGCTAAGAAGTCTCATCATCAAATAGCATTAGGCTAAGAAGTCTCATCATCAAATAGCATTAGGCTAAGAAGTCTCATCATCAAATAGCATTAGGCTAAGAAGTCTCATCATCAAATAACATTAGGCTAAGAAGTCTCATCATCAAATAGCATTAGGCTAAGAAGTCTCATCATCAAATAGCATTAGGCTAAGAAGTCTCATCATCAAATAGCATTAGGCTAACAAGTCTCATCAAATAGCATTAGGCTAACAAGTCTCATCATCAAATAGCATTAGGCTAACAAGTCTCATCATCAAATAGCATTAGGCTAAGAAGTCTCATCATCAAATAGCATTAGGCTAAGAAGTCTCATCATCAAATAGCATTAGGCTAACAAGTCTCATCATCAAATAGCATTAGGCTAAGAAGTCTCATCATCAAATAGCATTAGGCTAAGAAGTCTCATCATCAAATAACATTAGGCTAACAAGTCTCATCATCAAATAACATTAGGCTAACAAGTCTCATCATCAAATAGCATTAGGCTAAGAAGTCTCATCATCAAATAGCATTAGGCTAAGAAGTCTCATCATCAAATAGCATTAGGCTAAGAAGTCTCATCATTAAATAGCATTAGGCTAAGAAGTCTCATCATCAAATAACATTAGGCTAAGAAGTCTCATCATCAAATAGCATTAGGCTAAGTAGTCTCATCATCAAATAGCATTAGGCTAAGAAGTTTCATCATCAAATAGCATTAGGCTAACAAGTCTCATCATGAAATAGCATTAGGCTAACAAGTCTCATCATCAAATAGCATTAGGCTAAGAAGTCTCATCATCTAATAGCATTAGGCTAAGAAGTCTCATCATCAAATAGCATTAGGCTAAGAAGTCTTATCATCAAATAGCATTAGGCTAAGAAGTCTCATCATCAAATAGCATTAGGCTAAGAAGTCTCATCATGTACAATAGACTGCTACACAAACCATCAATGTAGACAAAGATAAAGAGTGTGTCAGAGAAAAAAACAAAGTTAGTGGCACAGAGTCAGAGAGACAGACAGACAGACAGACAGACACACACACACACACACATAAATTCCTTTGTCATTCCCTTTGAGCATAGAGCGGGCCCTACCTGTAGGAAACCTTCACCAAAGCATTCATGTGTTATTCAAGCAGTGTTTCTGTAACATTTTGTTTGACATTATGATGTTGCCATCCCCAAGGCACATCCAGTGGTAGGCCTATTTTTTTATTGTCTGCCTACTGAGAGACTGCACGAGGAACTATGCAGTGTGTATATACAAACACATTCGTACGGACATGCATAAGCATACACATACATAGAAACACATATGCATCACCAACCCACACACACACATATAGAGACCATATAAAACGTCATTAACAAAATAACAATGAATAAACAACCAAACGTAAATAATGTGTCACGTAGATGTCCAGCCAGCCATTCTGTCAAATCTTATGCTGTCATCTGAATCTCCATTCTTGAACAAGTAATGGCCAACCCTTAACATAATGGTTTCCATAAACTGACACACTTCCAGCAAAAATGGTCTCTCCTGGTGCCCAAACATCCTAATAATTTTGAGAAGAAACAAACCCACTAAAATAATCGTCAATGGTGATTAAATTGGATTTGTAAACTCCTTCTTCTTCTTCTTCTTTCGTTCGCCTGAAATATATTGTCTATATCTGCAATGTTGTTTCTTGTATAAACTTCACTGTCTTTTCTAGTTCATACAGAGGTCCATATAGTTTTGCTTCCAGTGTTGTTTCTCTGGGCCAGTGGGTTTGCCTCAATATATCATATTCGGGGCAATCTTGAAGTACGTGCTCCGCTGTCTGGGGTGCCTGTCCACATGTACACATGGCTGAACTGCCAATCTTGAATTTTGTATACATGTGGCTGCGGAGGCGGTTGTGTCCTGTTCTGAGGCGCAGAATGACTATTTGTTCTGATCTGTTCATAGCTTGGTAGTCATCCTGCGTTGATGTTGGTGGCTTTCTGATAGATTTGATCATCTTTTTCTTCTGATGGTACGTAACTGGTACATCTGGTTGCTCGTCTGCAGCACCTTCTTTAGCCAGTCTGTCTGCTCTCTCGTTTCCTGGTATTCCACAATGAGACGGTATCCACTGCATGGTGACCCTGCGCTGGTTGCACAGTTCAGAAAGTAGGGCTTGTATACCTGGCAATTTTCTGGACTGAAGTGCTTGGAGTGCTGATCTTGGATCTGTCATGAATACTACAGGCTGTGGACCGACATTGGTGTTCAGTAGTTTCTCAGTTGCCACCTTGATTGCCTGCACTTCAGCATCATAGTTGTTACAGAATTTCCCCGTTGGTACTCTGACCGTATCTCTAGTGTTGTTTGGGTATTCTATGTACACTCCTGCTCCTCCATTCTTTACTGCATTCTGTGCTGACCCATCCGTGTATACTCGGACCCAGAGGTCCTGTGGGTATTCATCATCAAGGAAACTGAGAGTGACTGTCCTACGTTGCACGCTGTTCTGTTCATCCCTGTCGAATATTCCTTTCACTTTTGTGTGGATGTGTACTGGTAGTCCATGCTTTTCTCTCCAAGGGGTTTGTTCTGGCACAGACTTCAGGGGGCTGTTAACTTCAGGCAGGTCTGAGGTTTGTCTACGAAATCGTTTGGCCTGGTGGATAAAGCTGCTTCTTTTCAGTCGCCCCATTGCTAGGTTTTAGAATCTGTCCTTCATTGGATGACTCGGCATACAGAGGAACTTTTCTGCCTGTGTTAGCACTTTCGTGTCTCTGCGTTCTCTCAGTGCTTGTATCCTCCCCATTTTCTCCATCTCCACTATAGGCGTCGATTTCATTGCCCCGTGATGACCCTAAGCGCCTGGTTTTGCACCTTATCTAGCTCTTGTAATGTGGTGTTTGATGCTGGACACCACGCAGCTGACCCATATTCCAGGTGTGGCCGTATGCCCTGCTGGTAAACTTTACTAAGTATTTTCCCGCTGGCTCCCCATGTGGTTCCACTTAGTTTTCTCAGGATGGCTAGCTTCCTCCTGGCCTTTGTTGCTGCCTTGTTGATGTGCTGCTTCCATGTCAGCCTATCATCGAATGTAACTCCGAGATAGGTGGGTTGTTTATCTTCTCTCAGGAGCTCTTCGTTTATCTTGATGACACCAGCTTTTTGTTTGGGAGAGAGGGTGAAGAGCGTAGTGCTGCACTTGTCTGTGTTGATGGTGACACACCATCTATTTGCCCATGAGGTTAAGGCATCTATAGCTCTTTGTAGCAGTTTGGTGGCCACTGTTGCATGCTCATCTGTGCACCATATTACCAGGTCATCAGCGTACATTGCCACTTTCATTCCATGTGGTAGTTCAGCAACCAGGTCATTGATGTAGACTAGAAAAAGTGTGGGGGACAGAACCCCTCCTGAGGGACGCCATGACGCAGTAGAATTTTCTTACTCTTGAGGCTCTTCTGTTATGCAAGTATGCTTTCACCCATTTGTACATCTTACCATTCACTCTACAATTTCTCAGTTTCTTCAGAAGCCCTTCTTTCCAAACCTTGTCAAATGCTTTCCTTAGATCTATCCATGCTGCTAGTACCAGTTTCTTATCTTGGAACGCATCCTCAATCTCTTGGGAAAGGTAAGTTGCCTGATCTTCGGTGGAATAACACTGCCTAAAGCCCGCCTGCTGTGGTACAAGAAGGTTTTCACTTTCAAGGTACCACTGTAGCCTGCGGTTGATGATACGTTCCATTGTTTTGCAGAGGCAGCTTGTAAGGCTGATTGGTCTGTAGCTGGAGGCAGTGGAACTGTCATTTCCTGGTTTTAGGAGTGGTATCATGATTGTTTCCCTCCAGGTCTGTGGAACTCTGCCTGAGTTCCAACAGATACTGAAGATCTGCAGCAGCTTTGTTTTTGCTGCGGTTCCCAAGTTCTTAATCATTTCATTGGACACTCCATCAACTCCTGGCGACTTTCTCATTTTCAATTTGGATATTGCAAGCTCCAGTTCTCTGAATGTGATTGGTGCCTCCATAACTTCAGGTATGGTTCCATCTCGTCCTGTGTGTTGTTTCTCACGAGTCTCCTGTTGCTTCTCTGGGCTAACTTCGATGTTGTTGTCTTTAGCAAAGGAGTCTGCAAAGTGATCAGCTGCCTGTTTTCCCATGAGGATGTTTCCATCTTTGTACAGAGCAATCCTTGAGTTTCTCCCTGTACCTTCATCGTTAAGTTGCTTTACCAGCTTCCACAGTTTCCTCGTATCTCTTTCAAAGTTCAAGGACTCTGTTTTCTCCTTCCAGCTTCTTCGCCTGGCCTGCAACTTGGCCCTTTGAAATTTGGCCTTAGCTTGCTGGTAGTTATTGTGGTGTTCTTGGCATGGACTGGTCTCTGCCTGCTTTCGAGATGTTTCCACATCGTTGTGCAGCTGCTCTAGTTCACTATTCCAATATGGTTTGTAGTGCTTACGAGCCCCTCTAGGTATTGTTTCACGAGCAGCCTGTAATATGCATCTGCTGAATTCATCAACTAGCTTATTGATGTCTTTGTCTACAGTCAGATCTCTAGCCAGTATACTAGTACGGTGCTGGTACATTGTCCAGTCTGCCTTCTTGTAGTTCCACCTAGAGAGAGTGCTGCTCTCCTTGACAAGTTCATTTTCCACAATTAGGAAGACTGGCCGGTGGTCACTGCCTCCAAGTTGTTTCCCTACAACGTGTGTGGTGTTCCACTCCAGGATGGGTGAGTGGAATGCCAGGTCTGGTGTAGAGGTGGTGTGCCATGATCTCGAGTAGAAGGTTGGTGGGTCGATTGGCTGGTTAATCAGGATAAGCCCATTGTCATCCTGCCAGTTTTCAAGCTCCTCACCTCTCCTGTCCATGTGATCATAGCCCCAGCTCTGTGAGTGGCTGTTGAAGTCTCCGCATACAATCAGTCTTTCTTTTGCTGGGATTGTATCTAGTGCCAGTGGGCGGTCGCTCGGACAGTAGTAGTTGAGCAGGTGGAATTCTGAACTTTCTGTCCTGAGGTGAAGCATCTGGTATTCCGCCCCCTCCATATATGTTTCAAGCTGACATGCACTGATGTTATTTCTCACGAGTGTCAGTATTCCACCTTTTCGCCTGTCTATTCGGTCAGATCGGTAGCACTGGTAGCCTCTGATTTTGAATTGTAAACTCCTAAAAATGAATGGTTTAGCATAGCAAATATTATAACTCCTGCATAATTTTATTTTATATATAAAAAGGTAAAGGTTTTTAAATAAATCTTAATAGAATACAATTATTTACTTCCTGAGTAAGTTTCTGGTCTGGAAACTGAAAGGTTTCAGGAGCCAATACCTTACAATAAAATTGGTTTGATGAAGCACTTTAGTAGGTTTGTTCCTAATGTTTATCATAAAGGATGTATTACACTGTATATTTATCCTTCCACAGAATGCACTGTTTGCTATGTATCACATGCCAGTATAACCTCTTCATCGCTGTCAAAATGATTTCCTTTCAGCTGTTTTAAGATTTGGGAATAGAAAACAGTCTGATGGAGCCAAATCTGGAGAATATGGTGGGTGTGGAAGAATTTCAATTTTCAAATTGTTGGCTGCTAGCTGCACAAGCCGTGCTTTGTGAGAGGGTGCGTTGTCTTCAAGCAAAGGAAGATTTTGAGTGCGCTGTTATCCCTCGTTTCCTGGTCACAACCTTTCTTAGTTTTGTGAGAAGATCTGCATAGTACTGTCCATTAACTGTGTTGCCAAGAGGCAGATAATCTTTCAAAAGGACACCTTTGCCGTCCCAAAAAACAGTCAGCATCACTTTTCCTGCAGATTTCTGTGCCCTCGGTTTGACAGGTGTTGGGGAGCCCGGGGTTTTCCATTGCACGCTGGCAATTTTGGATTCGGAGTCATAATGGTATACCCAAGTCTCATCTACTGTCACCATGGTCTCCAAAAAATGTAGGTTTTTTTCCCTGAAACATCAGAAATTTTATCACAGCTCTGGCCTCCTTCTTTTCCATTGTTTTGTAAAATCTTTGGAGCAGCAGATCAGGTCAATAGGGTACACTGCACCGTGCACCGTAGAGGGAAAACTCATTGAAGAAACAAACGCGTACTTCACACATTCAGTGCAAATATGATGAACTTTAAATGTGCCAAGTTTCATCTTCCTCCTGTGACTCCTTCATGGTCAGGCCCAAGAATTATGTCAATCCCCTTGTATCATCAGAAAAAGGGCTTCACGTGTAATCTCACAATAAAAAAAAAAAGAATTGCTATAGAAACCATATCTGTAAGTCAGTGTTTTGGTGCAGGTTTCCATCTAGGTAGCCAACTACAGTGAGTAAACCTCGTTGTCATAGAAACAAAAATTAAGGGAAAGAGAAAGGAGGTTGGTTTATTTTCGTTGATTGTTTCTTGGTGAGTACTGCCCCCTATGACATGCATCATATCTGAAATATACATAACCAACCTCTTTAAACTGGATATCAAATGCATTTGACTTGACTTGTGTCGTGTACACTGGCTTGTGGATGATCCAAAACATTACATTTGAAACTCTTGACCTGTGGGAGTTGATAAAAAAATGACACTAATCCCCCGCCACCACAGATCACACCTGAAAGGTTGAACTAACCTAAAAGGTTAATCTTGTATGTTAGGATTGTGGGGGTGGGGGCCATCACTAACATGCCGACCCCTTAGTTAGCTCTACACCTAAGAAGCCGACCCCACAGTTATCTCTACACCTAAGAGGCCACCCATAAGGTAACCACACAAGCTATGAGGTTCATCTTCTACTAAACCCCGCCAATAAGAGGCTGCACTTACCACTAACCCAACTCACTAAAAGGTCGTAATTATGACTAACCGAAACGGCAAAAGGCAGCGCCTACTTCTAATACCAACCGCTATCCCCTATTGCTAATAGACGACACCTATCACTAACTTTAACCACTAAAACACTGCACCTATCACTTACTCCAACCGCGAATATGCCACACCTACTGCTAACAACTTCGGGTAACCTCAACCACCTAACCCTAACCACTAAGAAGCCGCACCTAACACTAACCCTAACCGCTATGAGTCTGCACCTACTGCTAACCCATACGCCTAACATCAACTACCTAAAACTAAACGCTAAGATGCCGTATCTTCGACTAACATTACTAACAACAACTGCCAAGAGGCCACACCTAACAACTAACCTCAACGACTAAGAAGCTGCATCTAACACTAGCCCTAGCCGCTGGGGCTGCACCTATCACTAACCCCAACCGCTAATAATCCACTCCTACTGATAATCCCTCAACTAAACCTAACCGCTCAGAGGTTGTACCCACCACTACTGCTACCCACTACCTCCAACTGCTAAGAGGCCGTACCTATCATTAACCCCAACCACTTTTAGGCAGCACAAACCACTAACCCCAACCGCTAATAAGCCGCACTTATTGCTAACCACTACCCCCAATCGTAATGTGGACGCATCTACAAGTAACTCTAACTGCTTCGAGGCTGTCTCTACTGCTAAACACTATGCTTAACCTCAACTGCATAATCCCAATCTCTAAGAAGCCGCACCTACCAATAATCCTAACCGCTAATACACCGTATTCTTCTTCTTTGATCCATAGCCGCCGACCGTCAAAGCAGTCAGTGGCCATCACACCTTGTGGCGTCTTGTAGGGCAACAACAAATTGATTCCACTTTGCTCGGTCGGCGGCCATCCTTCGTACAGTGCCCCAACTCTGGTTCATTCTTTGCATCTCAGCCTCCACAGTCCTCCGCCAGGTTGTTTTTGGTCGGCCTCTCTTTCATTTTCCTTCAGGGGTCCAAAGCATAGCTGTTCTTGTGATGGCATCGGGGTCTCTTCTGAGGACATGGCCAACCCAGCTCCAGCCAGCTATGATGGTGTGCATGTCCTCTTGCTTGCTCCGAGTAAGCAGTTCTTGGTTGGTGATGGTATTTGGCCAAAAGATTCGGTGAATTTTTTTTAGGAATGTTGTGTGAAAAGAGGTAATACACCGTACCTGCACCTAATTTCTGCACCTAACCTCAACCGCTAAAATGCCGCACTTACCACTAACCTTAACTGCAAAAAGACACTACTAACCCCATTCGCTAATAAGCCACACCTACTGCTAACCTCTACACCTAAACCTAACCGCTAAAAGGCCGCATCAACAACTTACCTAAAACCGCTAATATGCCACACCTGCTTCTAACCCCTGCTCCTAACCCCAAACCCTAAAAGGCAGCACCCACCACTAACCATAAAGAGGATGCACACACCACTAACCATAACTGCTAATAAGCCACATCTACTGTTAACCAATACCCCCAACCACTAAGAGGATGCACCCACCCCTAACCCCAAACCCTAAGAGGCTGCGCCTACCACTAACCTCAATTGCTGAGGCCGCACCTACAACTAACTCTAACCGCTAAGAGGCGGCATCTACCTTGAACCCCAACCACTGAGGCTGCACATACAACTAACTCTAACTGCTGAGATTGCACCTACAACTTACTCTAACTGCTGAGGCTGCACCTACAACTAACTCTAACTGTTGAGGCCACACCTATAACTAACACTAACCACTAAGAGGCCGCGCCTACTGCTAACACCAGCCCCTAATAGGCAGCACCTACAACTAACATCAATCGCTGAGGCCATACCTACAACTAACTCTAACCGCTAAGAGGCTGTGCCTACCACTGAGACCACACCTACAAGTCACTCTAACCAAAAGAGGCTGCTCTTCCCACTAACCCTAACCACTGTGGCTGCACCAACAACTAACTCTAACCGCTAATAGGCTGAGCCTACTGCTAACCCCAGCCCTAAGAAGCCACGCCTACCACTAACGCCAACCGCTGAGGCCACATCTACAACTAACTCTAAACTCTAAGAGGCCAGGCCTTGCATTAACCCCACCCGCTGCGCCACACCTACAACTAACTCTATCGGCTGATGCCGCACCTACAACTAACTTTAACCGCTAAGAATCCGCACCTACAACTAACTCTAACCACTAAGAGGCAGCGTCTACTGCTAACACCAGCCCCTAATAGGCAGCGCCTACAACTAACATCAATCGCTGAGGCCATACCTACAACTAACTCTAACCACTAAGAGACCGTGCCTACCACTAACCACAACTGCTGAGGCTTCACCTACAACTAACTCTAACTGCTAAGAGACCGAGCCTACTCCTACTGCTAAGCCCAGCCTATACAAGGCCACGAATACCCCTAACCCCAACTGCTGAGGTTTCACCTACAACTAATTCTAACCGCTGGGGCCGCACCAACAACTAACT
Organism: Oreohelix idahoensis; assembly: GCA_024509875.1. Lineage (NCBI taxonomy): Eukaryota > Metazoa > Mollusca > Gastropoda > Stylommatophora > Oreohelicidae > Oreohelix > Oreohelix idahoensis. The sequence continues at coordinate 188,375 of JAMPIV010001310.1, read as the reverse complement.
CTAACTGCTGAAGCCGCAACTACAGCCAACTCTAACTTTTGAGGACGCTCAAACAACTAACTCTAACCGCTGAGGCCGCACCTACAACTAACTCTAACTGCTAGGGACGCACCTACAACTTACTCTAACCACTGAGGCCGCAGTTACAACTAACTCTGCCGGCAGAGGCCGCACCTACAACTAACTCTAACCATTGTGGGGGCACTTATGACTAACTCTAACTGTTGAGGCCGCACCTGCAAGTAACTCTAACCGCTAAGAAGTCAAATCTACAAGTTACTCTAACCACTATAAGGCCTCGCCTACTGCTAACCACAGTCCCCATGAGGCCGTGCCTATAACTAACCCCAGTCACTGAGGCCGCACCTACAACTAACTCTAACCGCTAAGATACCGCACATACAGCTAACTCTAAATGCTAAGAGGCCACTAATCCCACTAACCCCAACCGCTGAGGCCTCACCTACAACTAATTCAACGCTCTAAGAGGCCGAGTCTACTGCTAACCCCAGCAGATAAGAGGCCGCAACTACCGCTAACACCACCCGCTTAGGCCTTACCTAAAACTAACTTTAACTGCTGAGGCCGCACTTACGACTAATTATTACTATTGATGCCGCACCTACAACTAACTCTAACCACAATAACCCCAGTACTTATGAGGCCACGCCGACCACTAACCCCAATCACTGAGGCTGCACCTACAGCTAACTCTAACAGCTAAGAAGATGCACCTACCATAAATCCCAACCGCTGAGACCGCATCTAAACTAACTCTAATTGCTGATGCCTCGCTTACAACTAACTGCTGAGGCCGCACCTACAACTAGTTCTAACCACTGAGGCTGCACCTAACCTGCCTCTAACCGCTGAGGTAGCACTTACAACTAACTCTAACTGCTCAGAAGCTGCATCAACAACTAAATCTAACTGCTGAGCTGCTCCAACAACTAATTCTAACCATGAAGAGGCCATGTCAACCACTAACTCCTACCGCCGAGATCGCATTTACAACTAACTCTAACTGCTGAGGTTTCACCTACAACTAAGTCTAACCGCAGAGGCCGCACATACAAATAACTAACAGCTGAGGCCTCACCTACAACTAACTCTAATACTAAGAAGTCGCAACTACAAGTTACTCTAACCACTATAAGTCCGCGCCTACTGCTAACCGTGAGGCCACGCATACAACTAACCCCAGTCACTGAGGCTGCACCTACAACTAACTCTAACCACTGTGGCCGCACCTACAACTAACTCTAACCAGTGGGGTGGCACCAACAACTAACGCTAACTGCTGAGGCCGTACCTTCAACTAACTCTAATCACTGAGGCCGCACCTGCAACTAACTCTAACCGCTAAGAAATCGCATCTACAACTAACTCTAGCAACTAAGAGGCCACAACAACCACTTACCACAACTGGTAAGGCCGTACCTACAACTAACTCTAACCGCTGAAGCTGCACCTACAACTAACTCTAACTGGTGAAGCCGCACCTACAAATAATTCTAACCACTGATGCCACACCTACAACTAACTCTAACCACTAAGAAGTGGCACCTACAAGTTACTCTAACCACTATAAGGCCGCGCCTACTGCTAACCCCAGCCCCTACAAGGCCGCACTGACCAATAACCCAAATCACTGATGCCACACCTACAACTAACTGTAACCGCTAAGAAGCCACACCTACAACTAACTCTAACCACCAAGAGGCCACGACTACCACTAACTCATACAGCTGAGGCCGTACCAACAACTAACTCTAACCACTGAATCTGCACCTACAGTGAACTCTAACTGCTGAGGCCGCAACTACATCTAACTCTAACCATTGATGCTGAACCTACAACTAACTCTAACCGCTGAGGCCGCACCTACAACTTAATCTAATATCTGAGGCCGCAGCTAGAACTAACTCTTCCGGCAGAGGCCGCACCTACAAATAACTCTAACTGCTTAGGCCGCACCTACAACTAACTCTACCTGATGGGGGCGTACCTAATACTAACTTTAATCTCTGAGGCCGCACCTACTACTAATTCTAACCACCAATGCTGCACCTACAACTTACTCTAACCACTATGCTGCCGAACCTACAATTAACTCTATCCACTAAGTGGTCGCGCTTACTGCTAATCCTAGCTGCGAAGAGGCCACACTTACAACTAACCCCAAACGCTGAAGCCACACCTGCTACTAACTCTAACCGCTGATGCCACAACTACTGCCAACTCTAACTTTTGAGGCCGCTCAAACAACTAACTCTAACCGCTGAGGCCGCACCTACAACTAACTCTAGCCAATAAGGCTGCAGTTACAACTAGCTCTACCAGCAGAGGCCGCAACTACAACTAACTCTAACCACTGTGGGCGCACTTATGACTAACTCTAACTGCTGAGGCTGCACCTACAAGTAGCTCTAACTGCTGATGCTGCACCTACAACTAACTCTAACTGCTGAGGCCGCATCTACAACTAACTCTAACCGCTAAGATGCTTCACATACAGCTAACTGTAAATGCTAAGAGGCCTCTAATCCCATTAACCCCAACCACTGAGGCCTCACCTACAACTAATTTAATGCTCTAAGAGGCCGAGTCTACTGCTAACCCCAGCAGATAAGAGGCTGCAATTACCACTTACACCAACCGCTTAGGCCTCACATACAACTAACTTTAACCACTGAGGCTGCCCTTACAACTAATTCTAACGTTTGATGCCGCACCTACAACTAACTCTAACCACAATAACCCCAGAACTTACGAGGCCGTGCTGACCACTAACTCCAATAATGGAGGCTGCACCTACAACTAACTCTAACCGCTAAGAAGATGCACCTACCATAAACCCCAACCGCTGAGGCCGCACCTACAACTAACTCTAACTGCTGAGGCTGCACCTACAACTGCTGAGTCTGCACCTACAACTAGTTCTAACATCTGAGGCTGCACCTAACGTGCCTCGAACCACTGAGGCAGCACTAACAACTAACTCTAACCGCTAAGAAGCTGCATCAACTACTAAATCTAACTGCTGAGCTGCTCCAACAACTAACTCTAACCACAAAGAGGCCATGTCAACCACTAACCCCTACCACCAAGTTCGCACCTACGACTAACTCTGACTGCTAAGAAGCTACACCTACAACTATCTCTTTCTGCTGAGGCCGCAACATCAACTAACTCTAGCCGCATAGGCTACACCTACAACTAACTCTAACTACTGAGGTTTCACCTACAACAAATTCTAACAGCTGAAGCCGCACATACAAAAAACTCTAACAGCTGAGTCCTCACCTACAACTAACTCTAACTGCTAAGAAGTTGCACCTACAAGTTACTCTAATCACTATAAGGCCGTGCCTACTGTTAACCCTAGTTCCCACAAGGCCACGCCTACAACTAACCCCAGTCACTGAGGCCGCACCTACAACTAACTGTAACCACTGTGGCCGCACCTACAACTAACTCTAACTGGTGGGGCGGCACCGACAACTAATGCTTACTGCTGAGGCTGTACCTTCAACAATCTCTAATCACTGAGGTCTCACCTACAACTAACTCTAACTGCTAAGATGGCGCACATACAGTTAACTCTAGCCGCTAAGAGGCCGCGACAACCACTTACCTCAAACGGTGAGGCCACACCTACAACTAACTCTAACCACTGAAGCTGCACCTACAACTAATTCTAACCACTGATGCTGCACCTGCAACTAACTCTAACCGCTAAGAAGTCGCACCTACAAGTTACTCTAACCACTATAAGGCAGCGCCTACTGCTAACCCCAACCCCTATGAGGCCGCGCCTACCAATAACCCGTCACTGAGGCCGCACCTACAACTAACTGTAACCACTAAGAAGCCGCACCTACAACTAACTCTAACCCCAAAAGGCCATGCCTTCCACTAACTCAAACAGCTGAGGCCGTACCTACAACTAACTCTAACCACTGAAGCTGCACCTACAGTGAACTCTAACCGCTGATGCCGCAACTACATCTAACTCTAACCATTGATGCTGAACCTACAACTAACTCTAACCGCTGAGGCTGCACCTACAAATAACTCTAATATCTGAGGCCGCAGCTAGAACTAACTCTTCTAGAAGAGGCCACACCTACAAATAATTCTAACCACTAAGGCCGCACCTACAACTAATTATAACCACTGATGCCGGATCTACAACTAATTCTACCCAATAACAGGCTGCACCTACAACTACCTCTAACCAATAAGAGGCCACATCTACCACTAACCCATCTTATAATACAAACACACAAACACTTGTAACACTTAACTTATAACAAAAACATAACACTTGTAACACTTATCTTATAATACAAATATACACACACACTTGTAACAGTGATCTTATAATAAAAAACACATATACTTGTAACACATACAGACACACTTGTAACACTCATCTTATAATACAAACACAACCACTTGTAACACTCATCTTATAATACAAACACAACCACTTGTAACACTCATCTTATAATACAAACACAACCACTTGTAACACTCATCTTATAATACAAACACAACCACTTGTAACACTCATCTTATAATACAAACACAACCACTTGTAACACTAATTTTATAAAACAAACACTCAAACACTTGTAACACTCATAGTAAAATACAAATACACACAGTTGTAACACTCATCTTATAATACAAACACACACACTTGTAACACTCATCTTATAATACAAACACACACACACTTGTAACACTCATCTTATAATACAAATATACCCACACACTTGTAACAGTTATCTTATAATAAAAACACATATACTTGTAACACACACACACACACACTTGTAACACTCATCTTATAATACAAACACACACATTTGTAACACTCATCTTATAATACAAAAACACACACTTGTAACACTCATCTTATAATGCAAACAACACCACTTGAAACACTCATTTTATAATACAAACACTCACACATGTGTAACACTCATCATATAATACAAACACACAGACACACTTGTAAAACTCATCTTATAATACAAACACACACACACTTGTAACACTCATCTTATAATACAATCACATGCACTTGTAACACTCATCTTATAGTACAAACACACACACTTGTAACACTAATCTTATAATGCATACACACAAACTTGTAACACTCATCTTATAGTACAAACACACACACACTTGTAACACTCATCTTATAATGCATACACACAAACTTGTAACACTCATCTTATAATACAAACAAACACACACACTTATAACATGCATCTTTTAATACAAACACACACACTTGCAACACACATCGTATAATACAATATCACACACACACACTTGTAACAGTCTTCTTATAATGCAAACACACACACTTGTAACACTCGTCTTTTAATACAAACACACATTTGTAACACTCATCTTATAATACAAACACACACACACTTGTAACACACATCTTATAATACAAACACACAGACAGACTTCTAACACTCATCTTATAATACAAACACATACATTTCTAACACTTATCTTAAAATACAGACACTTGTAAATTCATCTTATAATGCAAACACACACACACATATGTAACACTCATCTTATAGTACAAACACAGACATAATTGTAACACTCATTTTATAATACAAACACAGACACACTTGTATTACTCATCTCATAATACAAACAAACACACACTTGTAACATTCATCTTACAATACAAACAAATACACACACACATGCAACACTCATCTTGTAATATAAACACATGCACACACTTGAAACACTCATCTTATAATACAAACACACACTTGTAACATTCATCTTATAATACAAACACATACACACTTGTAACACTCATCTTATAATACAAACACATACACACTTGTAACACTCATCTTATAATACAAACACATACACACTTGTAACACTCATCTTATAATACAAACACATACACACTTGTAACACTCATCTTATAATACAAACACATACACACTTGTAACACTCATCTTATAATACAAACACATACACACTTGTAACACTCATCTTATAATACAAACACACACACACTTGTAACACTCATCTTATAATACAAACACATACACACTTGTAACACTCATCTTATAATACAAACAAACACAGATCTTTGTAACACTCATCTTATAATACAAAGATACACACTTGTAACACTCACCATATAATACAAACACACACACACACTTGTAACACTCATCTTATAATACAAACACACACACTTGTAAAACTCATCTTATAATCCAAACACACACACTTGCAACACTCATCTTATAATACAAACACATGCACTTCTAACATTCATGTTATAATGCAAGCACACACTTGTAACACTCATCGTATAATACACACACACAAACTTGCAACACTCATCTTATAATACAAACACACTTGCAACACTCATCTTATAATACAATCACACACACACTTGTAACACTCATCTTATAATACAAACAAGCACACTTGTAAAACTCATCTTATAATTCAAACACACACACACATTTGTAACACTCATCTTATAATACAAACAAACACACAAACTTGTAACACTCATCATATAATACAAACACACACACTTGTAAAACTCATCTTATAATGCAAACACACACACATTTGTAACACGCATCTTATAATACAAACAAACACACAAACTTGTAACACTCATCATATAATACAAACACACACACACTTGTAAAACTCATCTTATAATGCAAACACACACACACATTTGTAACACTCATCATATAATAGAAACAAACACACACACTTGTAAAACCCATCATATAATACAAACACAAACACACTTGTAACACTCACCTTATAATACAAACACACACACATTTGTAGCACTCATCTTATAATACAAACATGCACATGTGTAACACCCATTTTATAATACAAACACCCACACACTTGTAACACTTATCTTATAATACATACAAACATCCTTGTAACACTCATCTTATAATACACACACACATGTGTAACCTCATCTTATAATACAAACACACACACTTGTAACACTCATCTTAAAACACAAATCTTTGCACAAAAGGTGGCTTTTATCTTAAAATAGTCTGTTCCGAACAAAAAGGAATATTTTTACTTCAACCAGAGTCAATGTAGAGAATTAATCTTTTCGAGACAGTTAAAGGTACACGCTGTGACTTAGCTTGTTAGTTTTGTGTGAATTTCCTAATTTTCCTCAACACGAAAAAAACGAAGGTGCAGATGTAAAAGAGAATAGTGAGCGTAGGAATGAGAGGAATAAGCACAGATAATAATAATAAGAAAACAATAGTATTAATACGATATAATTATTACAATGTCAGAAACAAATTTAGATACACACTGCTCTAAATACTCTGGAGCATTTTACTGTAACTTGATTCTTGCACACACAAAGAATGAGTTTACTTGCTTTAAGCACAGTCTGTTTCGAACAGAAAGAAATGTTAAACAGACAATGTTAAAATAAAAAATTAAAATCTAAAAGTGACAGTTCTACGCTGATACTCAGCTATGTCTTTTATCTCAGGACAAAGAACACTAAAGTGCTTGCAAAGAGAACGCGTCAGGTCGAATGTTAAACTGCAAATGTGTTTTAAAACAGTTTTAAGTTAGTAGATTAGGCATTGCTTGGTCTTAATCTTGTTCCGTAGAGACGTACATAGACATCCGAAGAGCCTGCATTAATATTTCTGGACTATATTGAGTAAGCTGCTGTAAAACGAATGAACTGTTAGAATTCCTTTCTGGGCGGGTGGAGACGGGATGAGGAAACTCCCATTTTTGTGCTGTAGTTCCTGCGTTGTGATTAGGTGAATGAGTGTTACTTGTAGTCCAGTCTTTCCATCTGTCCAGTGGTGTCTGTTGTGCAGTTAGCAGCTGGCGTGTCTGTCGTGTGGGTAGTGGGGGATACATTTGGTCATAAAGATTAGCGTGGGAGGTGCGCTTAAGTGTAGCTTTTCTAGATACATGCATGTCAGCTGAGGATGGTAATTGATGGTTATGAGCTGCTGTGCTTGGGTTTACTGAGTTAAGTGTACAATTTATGTCCCTGGTGGATGGATGTTTGTGTTTCTGAGAGAGTAGGTATCGAAGTGGGAAGGCAAACCCGGTCCTAAAAAATACTGTGCTGAAGTCAGATGTGTCGGCCGAAAGGCACAAATATCGCAGCTTCGCTGTAAACGGACACAATGCAACCAACGTAATTCTCAGGACGAACGAGAAAGAAGAAAACGATAGACTTTAGAAAATCCTAATAAATACATGTCTTTACTGATTTCAATTAAAATATGAAATGGAAGCTCCCAATCAGGAAAATAAAAGTAGAAGAAAGGGACATATAGAAGTGTTTAGTGGTGTGGAGGAACAATTGGTAGGATACATGCCCATGTTCATTCAGAAGGATGAATTCTTGAGAACAAAAATGTTCCACACCGAGTAAGCTCTTCGATACGCCCACGCTCGCACTATATAAAGAAGCAGCGCTAGTTTCAAAAACACACACTAACACCAAACTGCCAGAGTGAGAGAGTGAGGAAGAAAAGTAGCTGCCAAGACTAATACTGTCCTTTCTGAATGCAGGTCAGACATACTTCACTACAAACCAGTTCTACACTGAGCTTACATCGATTCTAAAGGGTATGTAGTATTACTAAAGATATTTGTATGAATAATATCATTTTATTTCAGGTTTTGTTTAAAATTTGAGTCTATCAGACTTAACATTTGTCTGTACGGGTATGTTTGATGAAACTTGAAACTCGCAATATAACCCCCACAGTCCTTACCTAACCAGTCCTTGTCAGGGCTATTTAACCATGCTAGTCCTTATCTGGGATAATATAACCCACCAGCAAGTACTCGTACATCACTGACTTGGCATGCATAGGTGGAAGGAAAAGGGTGCATCATACCCATGTAATCATATTATTTTATTTATTTATGCATTATTTAACTTGAAAATTTTCTGCAAGTAGACACTTGTCTTCTTATGCTATATCTGGCTTGTACCAAACCATATATCATCCATCCAATACGCATGCACTGAGACAAACTCGCCTCATGAACAATAGGGAATATGTGTGCTCTATGTCACAGAACAGCCACATATTACTCCTTGTTCCAGGTTCATATTTGAGTCTTCGAGCTCAAGTCCTAAGTTATTAAACCCGCTGCCTATAACTTCAAAGGAGCACAGTGGTTGAAGCTTTACAGACCTTTAGTCCCCCTCAGTCATTGGGTGGGCTAACAGACCATTTTGTTTCATTGATTACACCAAAGCTTTCGACTGTGTACAACATCAGCAGTTATGGACTATTATGGAAAATATGGGATTTCCACACCACCTTATCCAACTCATCGCACTGCTGTACCAAGAACAGCAGGCAGCCAAAAGAATAGAGGGGGAAACATCAGAATAGTTTCAAGTACAGAAAGGAGTAAGACAAGGCTGTACCCTTTCCCCTTACCTGTTTAACATTTATGCCGAGAATGTCATGAGAAACGTAAGAGATGACCAAGAACACACCGCGTTTGACTCATTTAACATCGGCGGGTACCAGTTCCCGAAAATCAGAAATGCTGACGACACAGTCCTCCTATCGACCAACCCAGAAGGTCTTGAGCAATTAATTCTGTCCACCAAAAAACACAGCGAGTCCCAGAATGTATACCTAAACGCCAAGGAGACCAAAGTATTGACAACAAAGTAAAGACCAAACCAGATATTGAAATTGATAACGAAGAACTGGAAAGTGTTGATGAATTCGAATACTTAGGATCAATCATCAACAGCTCTGGCGACTGTGCAGTAGAAATTAAAAGAAGACTTGCAATTGCTTCACATAAACTAATACAGATGAAAAACCTATGGCAAGGCACAAGCAAAGAAACAATGTTACAACTGATCAGAGCATATATATTCCCAGTAGCAATATACGACTGTGAGACTTAAACACTCAATACAAATTAAAACAGATGCAAAAAAGGTCACATCATTCGAAATGAAATGCTACAGAAGGATGTTGAGAATACCCTGGACAGAAAGAAAGACCAACAGGAAAGTAATGCACACACTAAACGTAGAGGAAAATTGGCTCCTAAATACCATCGCAATAAGGAAGCTGAAATTGTTCGATCATATAAAAAGACATAATAGTCTGGGGAAAAAAGGGATGGAAGGCATGATCCCTGGAAAAAGGGGAAGGGGTCGACCTAGACAACGGTGGACTCAGGACATCACAGAGAGTCTGAACTTGTCTTTGGCTGATGCAGATCGACTTGCCCAGAACCGTGATGTGTTCAGAGTAGCTGTAATGGAGACAACGGTTTGGAAAGAATACATCACATGATGAACGGACCAGACTTTCAGCAAGAGAGAAGTTTGTCTCTACATTGTTCAAAAAGATGAGTAATACAAGACTCATTCCAGTGATCTATGTGAGTAGTCAAAAGAAACTTTTTGTCGAGGACAAATAATGTTCAGTAAATATACAGGATAGTTAAAGACTAGTGCCAGGAAACTTGTGGAAGACTTTAGTTAAAGAATTCAATTGGAAAATCCAATTGTATGCATGTATGTATGTATATATATATATATATATATATATATATATATAGTAAAATCATCAGCTGTAAATATACTTCTCCATTTACACCACCTTCCTACACTCACCATTCATTACAAAATTTAGATAGAAGTAAATAAAAAGGATATATTAATTGTATTCAACAGCTTTATTCTTTCACTAAAGTTGAAGTTGAGTTTGTTGAATTGTTAGCACTATTAGTCACACAGCAGAGTGGCACAGTAAGGTCTGACTGTTCTATGTCAGTTCCAGATACTTTCACAGTCGTGACTATTGAGTGATACCAGTGTACTTCCCTGACACTGTGACCTCACACAGCCATGACTATCAAGTGATACCAGTGTACTTCTCTGTCAGTGGGACCTCACACAGCCATGACTATCGAGTGATACCACTACCAGCGTACTTCTCTGTCACTGTGACCTCACACAGCCATGAATATCAAGTGATACCAGTGTACTTCTCTGTCACTGTGACCTCACACAGCCGTGACTGTCAAGTGATACCAGTGTACTTCTCTGACACTGTGACCTCACACAGCCATGACTATCGAGTGATACCAGTGTACTTCTCTGTTACTGGGACCTTACACATTCTAGAGAGTAATATTATTCTATTCCTTCTCCAACACTAAATAGGGCACTACATAGGAGTATATAGGGCCGAAACACTTGTCGGACAGGGGGACCTCTTCTGATGATCAGATTGCTTCCTGTTGTATCGCTCTGTAAAAAGTTTCCAATCACCTTAAAAAAGTTATGCTACACTTCTATCTACAACTCTGCCAAGAATAATCTATGAAGATCCACATCAGATACTCTTGAGTTTTGGCAACTGTTGGACCACTACTGCAAAGCAGGGGAAGGAATTCTGTGACATTAAGCATCACAAACAACACGCCAATTAGGATTCTCTCCTGTATTTATTCTTGTATGTTGTTGTAGGTTATCTTTCTCAATAAATGATACATTATAAATATCACACTTGTAGGATTTGTCTTCCTCTATTATCTTCCTCTATTATCATCTAGTCGAGTTATCTACCCTTTCAAGATGGAGGTGAAATTCTTTTCTCACCTTAGACATCGAAAGAAAAACATCAGGAATGTGTATATTTCGATGGATATCATCATGTTATGTTAAATATAGAATAAAAGATACATCAGAGTATCTAGTGGTGTAGATATTTTCCAATAACCGACCTCAAAACCCTCGAATCGGTTGGTTGGATAGGAGGGTTGATCAGAGATTTAACAAGTCATTATCGTAAAACAAGCGATTGTTTTTGAAACAGAACCAGGCTCGACAGTGAACATGACTCATTCTAATATCTTAGGGGCTAAGGAGATTTCCAAAACTGGATACTGGAATGTAAGAACTATGTATCAAGACGGAAAAACGGAAGAAGTAATCAAAGAAATGGACAATTATAAGTTGGACATATTGGGTAAAAGCGAGTGTAGATCTAGGGGGTAGCGGTATAATTAAATAACAGAAGAAAAAAAGCAAATTATATACTCTGGTAGTAATGATAATCGTCACACAGAGGGAGTAGCCATCTTAATGGCACAGAAAGCAGCAGCATCGCTCATCAGCTGGGTACCTATTAATGAAAGGCTAATATTAGCTAGATTTCAAACAAGATTTTTCAAGCTCTCAATTGTACAATGTTATGCACCAACTAACGATGCTCTTGATATCACAAAAGATGACTTTTATGAAGCACTTCTAAGTACCATCAACGCAATACCCAAGCATGACATAATAGTAGTCATGGGCGATTTTAACGCCAAAGTAGGTGACAACAACGATGGAGTACAAAGATATCTCGGTACTCATGGTATAGGCTATATAAATCAAAATGGAGAAAGACTTCTAGAACTTTGTGAAATATCAAACCTTGTTGTAGCAGACACTGTCTTTCCACATAAGAATATCCACAAAGTTACATGGAACTCACCTGATGGCAGAACTAAGAACCAAATAGATCACTTCTTGTAGTGGTGTTGATGGTATTGTATGATGGTGATATTACTAAATGTAATTGTATGAGGCCAGCTGTGAAGGCTCCTGAGATAAAATGTAGTTGTGACTTGTCAGAAGGCCTTTCTTGCTACCACTACGACCTCACACTTAATTTTTTTTTTTAATGAATGTGGCTACGTAAAGTGTCTAGGGTTATGATATGTAGTGTGGTGTAATAGGTTATAGATATACCCACAGATATTTAACAAGACTAATAATATTAATAAATGTTAAAATACACTGAACTAACTCACGTGTGTAAAATTTCTTGATAGAATTATATTACATTTATTTTGTTCTGGATCAATTTTTTAGGTTGACCAGAACTTAAAAAGATTTAGAGATTATGAAAGAAATGCATGGAATATTATATCATAAATGCAATAGTGTACATATATATGTACTATACTAGTTAGTTTTATTAAAATGTTCTAGTAGTCATCTACTTGGGAGGATAGTTAATGTTTGTGCTGTTGGGGTGGTCTCATCACACCTGTCTATATTGACTACACAGTGTCCAGAAAATGGTGGGAATTTTTATGAGGGTATTAGTAACTACACAGCATTGGTGAATGTCCAGCAGACCAGAGGCTCACTCATCTTGTGGTTGTAGCTCTGGTGCTGAAATCTGGTGGTCCCACCTCTCCGTGCTGGCGGGCAATAATGGTGGTCTCTGTCACAAGTACTGCACAGATACACTCGAGTAAGTCACCAACTGAATAGACACTGCTTGGTTGACAACAGAAACTCACAGCTCTGCAATCAAAGTATGGGCCATGTGTCAAAATCTATTCTCTACCCACGTCTGGACACAACACTGACACAACAACCACATCATACAGACAGGTCAGATCTCTCTGACCAAACAGCACATTTACCATGGTGGGTTTACATCAGATAGATCCTCCCAGACTAAAGATTCTGAAAAATATTTATTAGTTGTCTGCCCTAAAAGAGGATAGGTAATATGTTTCATTATTCTCAACACTTGATCTGTCTTGCCTAACTCTTGCTGGAGTTTATGTACACCGTTGGTCCCTAGACCCTGACTTGGGCGGGGGGTCTAGAGCAAATCCCTACTTGTTTGTAAGGCTAGATTTCGATATGGCAGTATCAAATCACTCGAACATGAAACAATATTCAAAATATATAAGGAAATAATTTCAATCTTACCAGATTATGAATAAATAACACAGAATTGCTAGCAAAACTCAGCTGAGCTGCTGGCTATAGTATGGCATCCCTAAACTTCTTACACTTTCTTTCATATGGAAATCACCACACTTTAAAATCTGTGTCTATCACTGACAACTATTGAAGAATGGCCCCACTTTCGCGTCTGAGCGCTAATGATATGATTGTCTGTGGCCAATCACTGCCTAGGTTTATTTTAAATTTCAAATTTCCTACCATAAAGTCATTTCAGTCATGCTTCAGTCAAGTATGGATGGTTATCTGTTAGTCTGTCCGTCTCTACTTGTGTTTCTACAAAATGTACTTGATTTTTGAACCAACCTTTCTCTCCCCTCCAAAATTTTGTCGTTAAAAGTTATTTTTAGACACAGCCACCACAATATCCCCTCTCCTCCATACCAAGTAGATTTGAACACCTGCGTCTCGAGGTCGTGTTTTTTTGTGCAATTAGCGACACTTTTAGATTCAATACAGTCTGTCGATGATGTGAACAACACTGTCTTTTGTCATTATCTTCAATATTATCTATCCGTCTGTAAAATTAAGAACATATTAGTTCACTGCTCAGAATAGGCCATCCGGCCAACTAATTTTTATATTCCTAACATTAATATTAAGAAAAAAGTACTTTTTAATTTTTGTAATATTCCTAACATCTGCGTTTAGCCGCTGAATTCAAATCAAGGGCTTGGTATCGCAAAAGCGTCCAATAAATGACTGTGGCGTAACATATCTATGGTCCCTTCTGTCGAGTTGCTTACTTTTTATGTCAACTTGGGAAACGTGACTTTTTTCCGTTCCCCCCCCCCCCCCCCAATTGCGTCTCCTTAGCCTTTCTAGTCTCACGCAATCTTTCCAGTCATATTTTTCCTTTTTGATCCTCCGTTCCCCTCCTGTCTAGCAAGTCAATTTTTATGGAGGGTGATGACCCGCGGTCTAGGCGATCATGTACATCAGCAGCCTACGCATTATGTTTTTATCCTTAAATGTTATCTTTGGAGGGATTTTACCGTTGTATCTCTGTCAATTTCACTACACTTCTGCATAAGCGCAAAATTTCGCTCATCAGTTCAAGACATCAGAGCATATAGAGGTGCAGAGATCGGAAGTGATCATAATCTCTGCATAGCTAAACTGAGAATTAAACTAAAGAAGATATACCAACCGAACAAAAATAGAAGAATAGATGTACACAGACTGCAATCAAATGATATAAAGGAGGAATATAATGTCAAAATGAACAACTATTTTGATGCTTTAGGCAAAATTGACAACGATGTCACCACCATGACAATCGATACTAAATGGAAACAACTGAGAACAGCAATGACAGAAGCAGCTGTAGCGACCACCGGATACCTAGTACATAAAAAGAAAAAATGGATGAGAGAAGATACTTGGGATAAAATACAAGAAAGGAAAACAGCAAAACTTAAACTACTAGCGGCAAGCACACATAATGCAGTTGAATCTTGCAAACTAACTTATAACTTGTTAAATAAAGAAGTGAAG
The DNA here is from genome assembly GCA_024509875.1 of Oreohelix idahoensis. Taxonomy (NCBI): domain Eukaryota; kingdom Metazoa; phylum Mollusca; class Gastropoda; order Stylommatophora; family Oreohelicidae; genus Oreohelix; species Oreohelix idahoensis. Next base: position 173,005 of record JAMPIV010001310.1, on the reverse strand, counting down.
ACAAAAACTCGAAGAGATAAAAGACATTTCATCAATGAACTGGCCATAGAAGCTGAAAATGCTGCAAGAACTGGTAATAGTAGGTGCCTTTATCAAATTACAAAACAACTATGTTACCAGCCTACTGATATGGAAACACCTGTTAAAGGTAAATTAGGGAATCCAATACCAACAGAAAAAGAACAAATGAAGAGATGGGCTGAGCACTTCATGGAGGTGCTTAACAGCCCACCACCAACAGTAACACCTGATTTTAATAATGAAACACTCACAACCACCTTGCCAATAACTTGCGATGAATTCACGCTAGACGAGATTAAACAAGCCGTTAAAAGATTAAAAAATTTTTAAGCTGCTGGAGTTGACGAAATTGCAGGCAAAATGATTAAAGCAGTTAATGACAACAACCTCTTGAGAATTTTAGATATTATAAATGAAGTATGGAGAGAAGAACAACCACCACAACAATGGAAAGTTACCGAAGAAAGGTGATCTATCAGACTGTAATAACTGGCGTGGTATATCTCTATTATCAGTACCTGGAAAATTATTATGTTGCATGATGTTAGAAAGACTGAAATTGCATGTAGACGAAAAGATCAGAGAAGAACAAGCGGGTTTCAGGCCAAAACAATCATGTATTGATCAAATATTCACACTAAGAACAATTATAGAAGAATTCGTTGAAATGCAATCACCACTTATTATCACCTTCGTCGATTTTCAAAAAGCCTTTGATAGTCTACACCACCCATCATTGTGGAAGTTACTTACAATCTATGGTTTTCCAACAAAATATGTGAATATAATCAAAGCGCTATATGACAATGCAAGATGTTGTGTTAGAACAAATAAAGGGAATACTGAATGGTTTACAGTAGAAACGGGTGAAACAAGGCTGTATTATGTCACCACTACTTTTTGGAATAGCTATTGTTTGGGTTATGAAAAACTATACCCACAACGAACAATTAGGTATAAAATGGACAGATGGAAAGTTCCTGGAAGACCTTGATTTTGCAGATGATTTAGCATTCTTAAGTCCAACACCCAGACAGGCCCAAGAAGCAGTAAATAATCTGTGTCATCTCTCGGTTAAAATAGGTCTCCAAATAAATGCCTCTAAAACTAAAGTTATGAACTTTTCTAACGAGACCTTCGATATCATCCTGAACGAGGAAAAACTACAGAAAGTTGAAAGTTTCAATTATTTAGGCAGTAAAATGACTCAGGATGGTGACACAACAAGAGAAATTCATACTAGAATTGCTTTGGCAGCTAGCGCCTTCAATAGATTATCTAACATTTGGAAATTACGATCACTGAATATACATACCAAGCTTCATTTGTTTAATTCGAATGTTATCTCAGTGTTAACATACGGATGTGAAAGTTGGAAAATAACAAAATCATTGGAAAACAAGCTGAATACATTCGAGAACAAATGTCTTAGAAAAATCATGAACATCAGTTGGAAAGAATTCAAGACAAATCGACAAATAAGAGAAGACTCTAAGCAGAAATATGTCTCCGACTATATAAGGAAAAGACGATGGTCATATATCGGTCATGTCCTACGAATGCAAAACAACAGAATACCACTACAGGCGCTCACTTGGGTTCCTGAGGGTAAGAGGAAAAAAGGAAGACCAAAAGAAACACTTAGAAGAACAATAATAAGAGAAGGAAGAACGTTGGGCCTAAACAATGTGCAAGAGTAAAGAGGAGTGGCGTCACAACAAACAACCTGGAGAGCACTGATTTCTGCCTTATGCGCCGTGTTTGGTGCTTAAAGAAATTATTATTATCTTGTGAGACTGAATGATTAAATCACAGCAAGCAGCAGCAGCACTATCACTCACACTAAGCTATGTATAATTTTATGTCTATGTAGATTACCACTCTCAGTAAATGCTGCTCCACAAACATCACACATGTACGGCTTATTTACTGTATGTATTATTTTATGTCTTTGTAGACTACCACTCTCAGTAAATGTAGCATCACACTTGTATGGCTTATTTACTGTATGTATTCGTTTATATCTTTGTAGACTACCACACTCAGTAAATGTTGCAACCCAAACATCACACGTGTAAGGTTTATTTCCTGTATGTATTCTTTTATGACTTTGTAAGCTACCCGTCTCAGTAAATGCTGCACCAAAAACATCACACTTCTATGGCTTCTCTCCTGTACATTTTCTTTTATGATTGTGTAGTCTTCTGCTCTGAGTAAATGCTGCATCACAGACATCACACTTGCAAGGTTATTTTCCTGTATGTATTCTTTTTTTTATTTTGTAGACTACTGCTCACAGTAAATGCTGCTCCACAAACATCACACTTGCAAGGCTTCTCTCCTGTGTGTACTCTTTTATGACTTTGTATACCGTACTACTGTTCACGGTAAATGCTGCACCACAAACATCACAATTGTAAGGCTTCTCTCCTGTATTCATTCTTTTATGATTTTGAAGATTACTGCTCCAAGTAAAAGTAGCACCACACTTGTAAGGTTTCTCTCCTGTATGTATTCTTTTATGTTTTTGTAGATAACTGCTCAAAGTAAATGCTGCTCCACAAACATCACATTTGTATGTCTGGCTGCCTGTGCTAACAGGTGGTTACCTAGCTTGGCCGTTGTATGCCAAGGTTCTTTGCCTCAAACGTTGATGATTGATTTTATGGTTGATGATTGGTTACAACACACAGCAAGCGACTACATAACCCTAAGCAGATCTTCTATACAAATAGGGAACGCCATAGTCAAATTGAATACTGTTTATTTACAATGTGGGCCACTGCTGTTACCCGGACCTCCAACAATCTTGGTCCGTCACACTTTCGCCTTTACCACTCGCTCACATAATTAGAATTATATTCCATATTGTAATGTCTATTTATCTTATGGTTGTTCAGATGTTACTAGTATCTATCTCCTTATCTATTGATATTTTCGCTCTAGGTTCAGGTTATTGAAGTGATACCGGACTTCTCCGGGGTTGTTCCTTTTCCCTGGTTCTAGATGGCCACTATCTTAGACGAGTAACATGACTATGGTATGGATGTAACTAATTCACTCTACGTACCCTTTTTCTGAGTGGAGCCTAACTTGCTCCTTCGTTCTTCAGTCCTGTCCAGAATGTATGCTGTCACTTTGTTGGGTTAATTGCTACCCAATCGTGTCTCCTTGTGTCTGTGAATTGGCACAACACATTGTCTACTTGACTATCGCCTTCAACATGGCTACCCTCGTATATCTCTCAGGTATGTGTGACCCGCACTGCCTCACTCTCGCTTCTGACTCTTGCTGAAAAGCGTGCCTAACCGGATTTCTGTTAACCTCTTTTTGGATTCTCCATCTTATGTGCATCCCTTTTTTCTACTCTTTCTAGACTTTCTCACTATTCGTTCCCTTTATCTGCCACATCCATCTCCTTATCCCCCCAAAATAAATTAATTTATCCATAGGGGAAAAAATTTATTTCCACGTTCGTACCAACACTATTGTACTTTTCCCTATATATAAAATTCTTAGCAATGTGCTATTACAACCCTTCTTCAACACATAACTAATTTTGATCTCTCCAATGAACAATTTCTTTTTACACAACATAATTATTATTGTACTGGGAACATTCTTGTCCCGTCCTTTTAGCAATAACTACATTCATCCACATCTCCTTCCCTTTCATACTCCTAATGAAGAACAATTTATATTTCTCCATTTCTTTCATTCACAATCGGCCAAGTTTATTTCCTGACAGTCACTATTTCCCTTCTGCTATCTCACATGCATACCATTTTGCTAACAAATTTAATGTATCACACACCTGGTGTCAGAGAAACACTGAATAAGGAACCACCAGAGACTCAGCTGAATGTTCCTGATGCTGAAAGTGACTTAGACGTAAATACAGACATTCCATGAAAAGAAGAAATTTGTAGAAATCATTACAGCTATCAAAGGGTTGAAAAAAAAAATGGAAAAGCGCCTGGTCACGACAATCTAAATGCTGAGTTATTCAAGGCAGACTATTAGAACCACTATTTGCACAAGTCTGGGAAACTTCTAGATGGCCACTATCTTAGACGAGTAACATGACTACGGTATGGACGTAACTAATTCACTCTACGTACCCTTTTTCTGAGTGGAGCCTAACTTGCTCCTTCATTCTTCAGTCCTGTCAAGAATTTATACTGTCAATATGTTGGGTTAATTGCTACCCAATCATGTCTCCTTGTGTCTGAGAATTGGCACAACACATTGTCTACTTGACTATTGCCTTCAACATGGCTACCCTCGTATATCTCTCGGGTATGTGCGACCTGCACTGCCTCACTCAAGCTTCTGACTCTTGCTGAAAAGCGTGCTTAATCAGATTTCTGTTAACCTCTTTTTGGATTCTCTGTCTCATGCACATTCCTTTTTGCTCATCCCCTTTTTCTACTCTTTCTAGACTTTCCTATATCTGATTCTCACTATTCGTTCCCTTTATCTGCCACATGAGGCTTCTCTCCTGTATGTATTCTTTTATGATTTTGAAGATTACTGCTCCAAGTAAATGTTGCTTCACAAACATCACACTTGTAAGGCTTCTCTCCTGTATGTATTCTTTTATGTTTTTGTAGACTACTGCTCTCAGTAAATGCTGCACCACAAACATCACACTTGTAAGGCTTCTCTGCTGTATGTATTCTTTTATGACTTTGTAGATTACTGCTCCGAGTGAATGCTGCTCCACAAACATAACACTTGTAAGGTTTATTTCTTGTATGTACTCCTTTATGACATTGTAGGTTACCTTTCTGAGTAAATGCTGCTCCACAAACATCACACTTGTAAGGCTTTTCTCCTGTATGTATTCTTTTATGATTTTGAAGATAACTGCTCCAAAAAAATGTAGCACCACAAACATCACACTTGTAAGGCTTATCTCCTGTATGTACTCTTTTATGACTTTGTAGATTAATGCTCACAGTAAATGCTGCACCACAAACATCACACTTGTAAGGCTTCTCTTCTGTATGTATTCTTTTATGACTTTGTAGTTGACTGGTCTGAGTAAATGTAGCACCACATACATCATACTTGTAAGGCTTCTCTCCTGTATGTATTCTTTTATGTTTTTGTAGACTACTGCTATCAGTAAATGCTGCACCACAAACATCACACTTGTAAGGCTTCTCTCCTGTATGTACTCTTTTATGACTTTGTATACTACTGCACACAGTAAATGCTGCACCACAAACATCACACTTGTAAGGCTTCTCTCCTGTATGTATTCTTTTATGACTTTGTAGTTGACTGGTCTGAGTAAATGTGGCACCACATACATCACACTTGTAAGGCTTTTCTCCTGTATGTATTCTTTTATGTTTTTGTAGACTACTGCTCTCAGTAAATGCTGCACCACAAACATCACACTTGTAAGGCTTCTCTCCTGTATGTATTCTTTTATGTTTTTGTAGACTACTGCTCTCAGTAAATGCTGCACCACAAACATCACACTTGTAAGGCTTCTCTCCTGTATGTATTCTTTTATGATTTTGAAGATAACTGCTCCAAGTAAATGTAGCACCACAAACATCACACTTGTAAGGCTTCTCTCCTGTATGTATCCTTTTATGTTTTTGTAGGCTACTGCTCACAGTAAATGCTGCACCACAAACATCACACTTGTACGGTTTCTCTCCTGTATGTATTCTTTTATGACTTTGTAGATTACTGCTCCGAGTGAATGCTGCTCCACAAACATCACACTTGTAAGGCTTCATTCCGTTGTGTATTTGTTTATGTTTTTGTAGACAACTGCTCTAAGTAAATGCTGCATCACAGACATCACACTTGTAAGGTTTATTTTTTTTATGTCCTCGTTTATGACTTTGTAGTTTACCTGACTGAGTAAATAATACACCACAAATATCACACTTGTAGGACTTGCTTTCTTTTAGTTTCTTGTGAGATTGAATGCTTATATCACTGCAAGCAGCAACAGCTCTGTCACTCACACAAAGTTGAACATTTATCTCACTGGCAGAAAATGGTTTACTACAATTTATGTTACAGACTTGATTTTTACAAACTGATGTATTACTGTGTAGGTTGTCAAACATTGTAGCTGTCCTTTCCTGACTGTTGATGAGGTTCACTGATGATTCATTACAAGTGAGTCTCAGGTTGAAGCTATATTCTCTTGCTACATCAGTAAAAGTGGCATCTCCAATCTTATTCACTGCTTCATTCATGTTATTTTCACTGTATTGTGGTAACACATTCTGAAAATCACTGTATTTATTATCAAACTCCCAGCCTCCAATGAAGCGCATGTCTTATACGTTTAGTTAAAATTTGTTAGCAAAATGTTGTAACAAACACATAAGCACAATTTCTTGATAAATATGTGATTGTTTTTCAGGATTGACATCATTGCAATCCAGGCAAACCCATTAGTGCTAAGTCTTCCTCAGCAAATGTTGAAGTGTAATGAATGCTTACTGTACTGTTGCATCCTGATTGTATACATGTAGGATATATCCTCTAATACATCATACCTGCTAGTCTTATGTCTGGTGCCACATTCCAGCTATCTTAGCCTAGTTGATACATCTATTGCAGTGTTGTTTTCTAACAGGTGATCATTAACTGTCCTCAGTATCTCTCCCTTGTGCAGGACCAGTGTCCCCACTATGGGTGCACATGAAGCTAGTCTGTCAACATTCTTATTGCCATGCCATACACTTGAATAACTTGTACAGTAGATTCCCACCAGCTTCTGAAGATTCAAGGCCTCTCTAAATATTTTCTATTCATGCAACAGACATCCATTTTGAACCTTTAAAAGCATATACTGAGAGTGTGACACAATAAATACCCTGGTTACTGCAGTAACAGCCTCTATCTCCACTATGTATATATTAAGCAAGATTAATTAAAGTTTGTAAATAGATTTATTTCTCTAAGAAAGGTCCACTCGCTGCTTAGTATTAAATGTCATACTGCAGATATTTAAATCATGTAAACTTATGTCTGTTGTTGATCTACCAACTCAGAATCCACACTGTGACTCTGGATATATGAGCTCAGCTAACTTGTGTAGTCACATTAAGATGACTGGCAAAAATCTTACCAACAATACTAGGAGAGAGATGTTTCTGTAGTTATTGCAATCACTTCTGTTTCCTTTATTTTTATACAGTGTTACAATCTTGGCATCTCGCATGTCTTGAGGAATAGTTGTCTCTTCCCAGCACTGGCACAGTACCCTATGCAGGAGATGTAATCAACAACAGACATGATTCTTTTCTCTCCACCAGCTTCAGGAAAAATCGAGAGCAGAAAAGGCCCTTATATATTGCCTTTATAGACCTCACAAAAGCATTTGACCTAGTTAGTAGGGATTCATTCATTCATAACCCTCCACTCCCAAAGCAGCATAGGCCTTCAACAAACACATGCCAAGTCCTCCTGTCACGTGCCATCATCAAGTTCTTGCCACGTTCTCCTTATCATTTTCACCTCTGTTTCCAGCTCTCTTCTCCTTGTGCTTCTTGGTCTACCTCTGCCTCTCTTGCCCTGGGGGTTCCAGAACAAGGACTGTAGGGATGGACTCTTCAAAATCCTCCTGAAAATAGGCTGCCCTGCTAACTTGCTAGAAATGATAAAGTCATTCCATGATGACATGAAGGGAACAGTCCAACATGCTGGAAGCACATCACAACCCTTTGACATATGAAGTGTTCTGGCTCTGACCCTCTTTGGGATCTTCTTTGCCTTACTCCTGAAACATGCATTCAGAGATGCAGCTGAAGGAATATGCCTTGACACTAGGTCACATGACCGTCTGATTAATCTTTCAAGGCTCAAGGAATATGCCTTGACACTAGGTCACATGACCGTCACATGATTTTTCAAGGTTGAAGGCAAAAACCAAAATCAGAATGGTCACCATAAGGAGCTTCAGAGCTTGATGAATCACATGACCCAAGCATGCAAGGTCATTGACCTGAGAATACGTCTATAGAAAACGAATGTGCTGAGTCAGGATGCGGGTGCTGCACCAGTTATCACTATTGATAACTATGAAATTTCAGTGGTGCACCACTTCACATACCTGGGGTCTACCATCAATGACAAACTCTCACTGGACACAGAAATTGACAGCTGTATTGGCAAAGCTGCAGCTACCTTTGCCCGCCTCACATCAGATGTTTGGGGAAACTACAAACTCACAATGAAGACCAAGGCCGTGGTATATAAAGCCTGCATTACCAGCACTCTCCTATATGGCAGCGAGACTTGGACAACCTATGATAAGCAAGAAAAAAGGCTCAATACCTCCCATTTACGGTGTCTATGCCACATCCTCTGCATCTCATGGAAAGATAAAGTGACTAATGTCGAGGTGTTGTCACGTGCTGGCCTTCAAAGCATGTATAACACTGCTTAGACAGCACAGAATACGCTGGCTTGGCCCTGTCCGCTGCTTGGAAAATGGTCGCATCCTGAAAGATATTTTCTATGGGCAACTAGCAGATGGCAAAAGAACAGTTGGGTGACCGCAGCTGAGGTTCAAAGATGTGTGCAAGAGAGATATGAGGGCACTGGACATGGATCCAGCAACATGGGAGGATGAAGCTGCCAATCGCACCAAGTGGCAATGCTATTTATGGCACCACCTCAGATTGAATGAAAAGAAGCTCACACAACAAGCCGAAGAGAGGAGAACACGTAAAAAAGGAGTATCAGGAAAATAAGCAGCTGAGGGCTGTCACATCAGGGGCACATTCCCATAGTCAGTTATGACTGAAGGGGCTATTATTATTATTACAAACTTATGTAGCCAAAATATGATTTTAAAGTAATAACATTGCTATTATAATACCTTTCTCATCTCCAAAAAAGCATAACTGTTGTTGACTTTCTGGCATGTCCAAGAAGTCAGTATACTGTATCTCAGTTTTAGTACAGCTGTTGTCACAATCAGCCTGAAACAAATTTTGATCCTGGCATTTATGACACATCATCATTATCACTTCTAGCTCCCTAAAGAGCTTAGGCCTTCAGCAAATGTCTGCCAACTCCTCTTGTTGTATACTATCAGCTCAAGGTGTCTCCATGACTGACTCATATCTTTGACTTTGTTATCCAGTTTTCTACTATGTGTGTTTTTGAGTCTCCCAAAACCTCTTTTACCCTGGACATTTCAGAATGCTATAAACAAGAGCTATATAATTGAACATTGACACTGGAATTGAAGATTGAGATTTTTGTGTTGGACTTGATTTCTCTTTGTATTTATTACACATGTAATACACAGTTTTTAATTGTGGGGGAGATAACGTTTTTCTGCAATCATTTTCTCATTATTGCCATCACTCATGCACACATACACAGACATACTCACATGCACACATACACACATACAAAGACATACTCACATGCACAAATACAAAGACATACTCACATGCACACATACAAAGACATACTCACATGCACACATACAAAGACATACTCACATGCACACATACACAGACATACACACATACAAAGACATACACACATGCACACATACAAAGACATACTCACATGCACACATACAAAGACATACTCACATGCACACATACACAGACATACACACATGCACACATACACAGACATACTCACATGCACACATACAAAGACATACACACATGCACACATACACAGACATACTCACATGCACACATACACAGACATACACACATGCACACATACAAAGACATACTCACATGCACACATACACAGACATACTCACATGCACTTACACAAACATACACATACTCTTATGTACAGACAAATGCTCATGTACATACTTATAAACACAAACATACACATACTCTTATGTACAGACAAATGCTCATGTACATACTTATAAACACAAACATACACATACTCTTATGTACAGACAAATGCTCATGTACATACTTATAAACACAAACATACACATACTCTTATGTACATCCAAATGCTCATGTACATACTTATAAACACAAACATACACATACTCTTATGTACAGACAAATGCTCATGTACACACTTATAAACACAAACATACACAAATATACAGAGCACACAATTACTGTCTACATGAAATAAGACCTTATATGGGCAGTGAACTTTCAAACGCACCACACAAAAAAATTTGAAATAAATAAATAAAACACTGAAATAGCAAACAAGCATTTCTAATAAGGCCTCTTGTAGTTTCTGGGGTCTATGAAAGTTGGGACAATAATTTGTTTTCTACACAGATGTAACATCTGCATTTTCACAATTGCCTCCAGCTGGCAGGAAATAGGAGTTGACTTGAAAGCTGCAACCAAGATGGAATGGGTTCAATTCTCTGCACTTAAAAAAACAGGAGGCTGACACTTGGAAGTCAAGACCCAAGTGGGCCCGCCCGACCCACCCCCGAGTGTAAAGTAGATTAAAGGGCCGAAACACTTGATCGAAGGGAGGAACACTTCTGATGATCAAACTGCCTCTTGTTGTATTGCTCTGTATAGAGTTTACTATCATATCAGGCCTCTTGTAATTTCTGGTATCTCTGATCAGACAAAGAAATATTGCTCCCTGAGGATGTTGTACAAGGCACTATTATAAGACCTCATGATGTTGTACAAGGCAATATTATAAGGCCTCTTATGTTTTGTATAAGCTTCCTATAGTAGTGGTTCCATTCTCCATAGGGGGTGACCAGGACAATGGTGACATATAAGGTCAATGACCTGTCTGATTTAGTTTGTCCAAACAATGGTACACACAACAAATCAGGTAATTAACTGTCTGAAATAGTTAGTATAAACAATGGTACATACACCATTAAAGGTTAATTAACTGTCTAATATGGTTTATCTAAACAATGGTACATTCAACATATAAGGTTAATTAACTGTCTGATATAGTTGTCTAAACAATGTACAAACAACATATTAGGTTAATTAACTGTCTGAAATAGTTAGTATAATCAATGGTACATACAACATTATATGAACTTCATCACTTGCAAACTTTCGGGGTTTGAAAATCACTCACTTGCATAAACATTTCAACAGTAAAAACATGTCATGATTTTGATGCGTTTTTAGTGGCGGCTAGTATAGTTTGTCTTAAAAACAGTTCATACAACATCCCACCTCAGTATTAGCATCATAATTCTGGAAGCTTCCATTATGCTCCTGTTTACATTCATCAGAACCTGGATTTTAATTACAGTACATGATATATTTTAATTATTACATATATTCTGACCAATTCTTGAATCCACTTTGACAAACAGTTATGGCTATTATAAAGTACAAGAATGTTTGAAAATAAAACAACAATATTAACTATACTTGTATCAATTCAGTAAAATGTTTACTGACATAACAATGTACTTACAAGAGGAGTCTTTGAAAGTTTAGACTAGTTCTTCTTAACAAGAGCTTGTTGCTCTTGATAAACAAGGGCTGTTGAGCTTGTCACCTTTAACAGCCAATGCCAAGTTGAAGAATGTGTATGTGCTCTGAGGCTGCTAAATGGTACTGATTAAAGTGTTTGTGATTGGTGGTCAATAATCAATATACCCTTTAGCTCCCCAAGGAGCATAGGCCTTCAACAAACACATGCCAAGTCCTCCTGTCATGTGTCAACATAGGCCTTCAACAAATACATGCCAAGTTCTCCTGTCACGTGTCAACATAGACCTTCTACAAACACATGTCAAGTCCTCCTGTCACGTGTCAACATAAGCCTTCAACAACTACATGCCAAGTCCTCCTGTCACGTGACAACAGCTCAAGTTCTTTCCACATTGTCTTCATCAGTTTCATTTGTCTCCAGCTATCTTCTCTATGTGATTTTAGCCTACCTCTGCCTTTCTTTCCCTAGGGATTTCAGAACAAGGACCACCTTGTAATGCTATCAACAGGTTTCCTCAGTGTGTGTTGTATCCATCACCAGTATCTGTTTCTCACCTCTTGTTCCACTGGCACTTGTCTGGTTCTTGTCATCAGTTTCACATTTGTGACTTTGTTATACCATTTCAAACCTTATATTATATACAAGCTTCCATTTATGACAGTCTGTAAGTTTTTTTGTTGTTGTTGTTCTCCATCTTTCACAGCCATACAGTAGGACTGACCTTGACATTTGAGTTGAAGATTATTATCTGCTTTCTTCTTTTTCTTGTCTTCTATCTTGTTTATGGTTTCTGTTGTTATCGATGTTTTGTGATGATGTTTTCTTTTTCCCAGTAACTCTCCACATGCCTCGTTAAATATATTTTTTAGACGCTTTTATTTAACTTCACTTGTATGTCACTTTCAAATCTTGCAATCCATTTTTCAATCAATTCCAGATGAGCAATAGCTCAGAAACTTGGCATTGTTGTGTATTCCCGATGACAATATAATAATCAGTCAATTATTTAATAATTTAATATTGTAATTATGACATTATGAGTAATTAAAGTTTTTCGTAATGAAATGTTAACAAATCAGGGGCCATAATCAAGTTAATTAAAAATTCAAGAGTATGTGATGTGCTTTATTTTTCTATGCATAAAACAGGGCGGTACTCAAACAAGTGTCTTGCTAAATCAAGGGAAACAATCCAAATTATAAATCAATGGAAATTCAAGTTAGATCTCTAGATCACATTGAAGAAATTGATTGCACCAAATTAACAGGCACAAAGCCATGTAATAATGACGCTCTACAAGAAATGGATCGCTTAAGAAATTTTAGACCAGATTTACAATAAGTAAAAATATTGTTTATGTTTTAGTATGCCATATTTTTCTTACACTAAACAGAAGAAAATAAAAAATATATATTAAACACACGCTTTTAATGCAGTAAAAAAGCGAAAATAATTTTTCAAGGAGTTTATAGCTTGCAGTAAAATAATGTAACATCAAATTGACAAACAGCGTGGGGCACTTAAGCCCTTATCATATATTTTATCTATAAGTGTCTAATGAAGTATAAAGCAGAAGTTAATGTCAGGCAGAATGAGTGCCCCACGCTTCCTAGCTCAGTGGTCCATGGTTCGATCCCCAGTTGAGGTGGGATTTTTTTAGGCTGAAAACGGCTCCTGTGTGGACACAGCCCCAATTGGGTACCAGAGCAACTCAGGGAAGGTTAAGGTGGCTGGCATGATGCTGACCACATCACCCCTAGTGTGCCGATGGTTGAGAAAATATGGGTCTAACACCATATTCCCAATATGCCTCTAGGGGCATGTAAATGGGATCCTTTTAACCTTTTTTAAACCTACTGTCACTCCTTCAGCCACACTGAGGATTGATTACCTGTATAGCCAACACGATTAGTATCTAAGAGATGGTACATCCCATCTCAATTCCAACTTGAACGTCAATCCACTTCATTGTGTACTCTCTGGCTGAAAATCTGACAAGAGAACCCTGCGAAAAACAGCTTCAGCATTGCTACAATTTCTTGTGGAACATGATACATTTCTAGGGCTTGCCACAACATCTGGTGTAGAATGGATCCATAAGCATTTGCTAGATTCAACCAGATTACATGGAGGTTGGCTCTGTCAGACTTTGCCTTTTGAATTGCTTCCCAGTTCATTGTGGCATGCTCTAGACACCCTGGTGTACCTGGGATACCTTCTTTCTGGATGGTAGTGTCAATGTACCAATTTTCCAGGAGGTAGTGGTGAGCCTTATAGCCATCACTGAGAAGAATATCCTTCCACATTAAGTAGTGAGATTGACCTGAACTGACTGAAGTCTGTAGAATTTTGTTCCTTTGGGATGAAGACTCTGTTCACCTTTCTCCATTCCTTGCTTACAAGTTGGGTTTTCCATGCATTCTTTAGTAAATGGAGCAGCCATCTGAGCACCTCAGGGCATCTCATATACATAACATATGGGACACCTTTAGGACCTGGAGCTGACTTGCACTGTGCTTTCTGGATAATGCTTTCTACTTCTTGCATTGTTTGAGGCTTGGTGTTGAATTCAACTCCTGGCTTACTAGGCCATCTAAGGCCTGCCGTGCTGCTGAGCGGCTCATCTTTGTGATCACCTGAATAGGTCATTCTAAGGTGTTCTTCCAGCTCTTCTTTCCTGATGTTTTAGCATTCCCGACCATGGCTGCTCAGATATTTTTTTGGCAAACTTGAATGGCTCCCCAATGAATCTTTCCCTATCTCTCTGTGTCTTCCGTCCCTACATGCACAACCTTTCTGCTCTTCAAAGGGCATTATGTTGGCCTTTCAGGTGCTCCCAAACCTGTCTTAACCCTTCTTTCTCTGTGGCCACTGCATTCTTGAAAAGTTTTCAGGTATGCTTCTTCTGTTTCCTGATTTCTTCTATTTTAATTTGCCTTCTACTTTTTTACAGTGGGTTACTTTCCCTTGCCTCCCTGACTCCAAACACTTTGCGACAGTGAAGATATATTATGTCAAAGACTTCCAGATTCTAATCCAACATCAAAATTGTGGTTGTTGAGGAGCCAAGTAATAGCTTTCTTGACGATGTACTCTCCATAGAAAAAAAAAGCGAGTTGCGTGATACTGTGGTTTCCGGTGCGCCTTCTGGCCCAGTATCTACGACTTTAGCACCTGTTCAACGGGAGAGTGGGCTCATCCCTAATCTGTTTATGTTCCCAGTAGTAGACTATTCGCAAGCAGCCTGGGGGTGTCACTGCTCTGCGCAGACCTTGTTTACCGAGGTGGCATCCGAGTTCGTATGGTGAAAATATGGTTGCGTTATCTTCAAAATAGCCCTGTCTTTCCTGTGGCTTTTCTGCCATCCTGCAACTTTGAGTTAGGGAGTTCTGAGCTCCAGTCTCTTTACCAGGCATTTTATCCTGGCCTGGCACGCATACAGAGGACCCCACTTCTGGTTCTAAGTTAGCAGTTGGGGATAGGTGGGGTGGCACACTGTACATTCCCCGTCATCCAGGGGGGCTCTCCAACTATGCAGAGCTTGCACAATGCTGTGCTCTGGTTCTGGGCTCTCCCAAGGAATCCTCACGTCCTGCACAGAGCCACTTCCAGATACCCACCACCTGCCAACCCTCCATTGTAGAAATCTCCTGCATGCGGCCATCCAGTCAAGAGCCAGTATTAAGTCTGGTGCCCAAGTGATCCCCCCAAGCTCAGTGTGCAATGCTGGGTTCTCATCATGCTGCAACACAGGGGGGATTGTGATGCTCAGCCATCTCTCTCAACTCTGCACCGATAAGTGACATCGGGGACTTAACTGTGCCTCAGTACTGGGAGGCCCCGTTTCCGGGTACACCACACACAGCCAATTGAGGCAACGGTTGCCGTGGGCGATAGCTTTCTTGTTTCTGTGGAAAGTCCTGGGCAAGTGAGCAGCACAGCCTGTGCTACCTCAGTGGATGGGTACAGTTGTGGCAATTAGGTTTACGTGTTGAGGTTTAATTATTGTATGTACTTGAGGAGTCTGATGTATTATGTTCTTAGTTGGAAGATCCAACTTCTGGGGGTGGGAGACATGTCATATATTTTAGAAAGCAAATGATTATAAACCCAGTATAATACACAGATTCTTATTTTCATGTTGGATCTGATTTCTCTTGATCTCCATATATTTCCAATGCAATGAAAGCTCCTCTTGCTTTTTGTATTCTTATTTTGATATCACTGTCTGTCCCTCCAACTTTGTCTATATTGCTGCCAAGATATGTTTACGATTCTACATCTTGTAGTGGTGTTTCTTCAAGATCAACCCTCTTATCGTGACCTGCATTTATTCTCATTATTTTTATCTTTTCCCTGTGTATTTTCAGACCCAATAGCTGTGACCTCTCATCGAGCATTTTCAATTTGTCCTGCATCTGATTATGGTTATGGGACAGAAGAGCCAAGTCATCAGCAAAATCCAGATCATCCAACTGCATAGTCAGAGTTCACTGGATTCCATTTCTGTTGTGTGTTGTCGATGTTCTCATAACCCAGTCTATTGCTAGTAAGAAAAGAAATGGAGACGAGGCATCCCTGTCACACTCGCTCATAAAGAACTCTGCATGTCATGTTTTCAAATGTTTTCTTTATTAAATTAATGATCTTCAGGGGAACTCTATAATGGCTCATCAATTTCCAAAGTGATTCTCTGTCTACACTGTCAAATGCCTTTTCGTAGTCCACAAATCCACTATATAGTGGTGAATTCCATTCCAGACTTTATTCAACTATTATTCTTAAAGTAGCTTTCTGGTCTGTACAGGATCTGTTTTGTTGAAAACATGCTTGTTCATCTCTCAGTTTCTTGTCTATGGACTCTTTTAATCTCTCGAGGATAATTCTGTTTAATACTTTTCCTGGCATAATTTGTGCACTCTTGTAAATTTCCCTTCTTAGGCAACTTAACCAGATATCCTTCCTTCCATTCTGCTGGTAAATCTTCCTTTTCCCAGACTTTATCAAGTAACTTATATAATATCTCTGCAGCCGTGTCGATATCTGCTTTGATGGCCTCTGCTGGAATGCCATCAGGTCCAGCTGCTTTTCCATCTCTTAGAAGCTTTATGGTTTTCTTTATTTCTTCCTTGGTTGGTCTTTCATCATTACTTTGCTCTTTTTCTGCTGGCTGGATGTCTGGGGCGTATTGTGGAGCTGGTCTATTGAGAAAGTCCTCAAAATATTCCGACCACCTCTTCATTTGCTCTTGTATATTGCTGAGCAGTTTTCCATTCTTGTCTTTTATGAGGCAACTTGTTTGCTTGTTGTAGCGGTATGGCAGCTTGTGTACTCTGACAATCCCCAGATCTATGCCAGTGGCAGATTTACTTGTGGTAGGTTCAACCAAGCTGGACTGGTCTGCATGGGTAGGGGTCAGACAAAAGCTGGTACCCTGGTCCTCCAGGTTGGAGGTTATAGCACAGGGCCGACACCCCTGCCTATGTAAAAATATTGTACATGTTACGGAAATGGCAACAAATAAAAAAAAACTTTGATGCAGAACGGACATCCGGAGTCTCAGGCTCGTATGACTGACAGTGGTGAAAGCTGAAAGGAAGCCATTGACATGAAAACGGATGCCCTGACTGCAAAACACGAAACCAGAATTGGTTTTTTAAACTTCAGAACTATGAATGAGAAAGAAAGCTGAGATAAATCACAGCAGAGATGAGGAATTACAAATTACATATCCTGGGAATAAGCGAGAGCAGATGAACAGAGATGGGGAGAATAAAAACAGCTACAGGGGAAACAGTAATTTATTCTGGTAGAGAGGATAGTTAGCCCAATGAAGGTGTAGCCATTATCCTGAAGAAAGGAATGGAAAGGTCTTTACTGGAATGGAAACCCATTAACAACAGACTGATAAGAGCAAGACTGAGAGGGAGATTCACCAACACCACAATTATACAATGCTACGCACCAACAAACGATAGCGATGAAGAGATCAAAGACGAGTTCTATCAACAGATACAAAAGGAAATGGAAACTGTACCCAAGTACGATCTTATTATAGTAATGGGAGACCTAAATGCAAAAGTTGGAACACACAATAATTATAACAAAAGAGTAATGGGGAAATGCGGTAGTGGAACAGTAAATGAGAATGGGGACAAATTAATAAGCTTCTGCAGTATTAACAACCCGGTCATTGGAGGAACACTTTTTAAACACAAAGAAGTGCACAAGTTAACATGGGAATCACCAAACAGACAAGACAGAAACCAGATAGATCACATAATGATCAATGGCAGATGGAGACATGCACTACAAGATGTGAAAGTAAGAAGAGGCGCAGATGTGGGAAGTGATCATCACCTAGTAGTAGCAAGACTGAAAGTAAAACTAAGAGCTGCTGGACCAGTTGCAGTCAAAGAGAAAAGATATAACATCACGAAACTTAAGGACCCCCTCACCAGAAAAGCGTTCGTGGTCATCGTAAAGAGACGATATCAGATTACTAAAAGCCAGGAAAGAAAGGACGGATGATGTCAACCAGAAATTCAACACCATCTCAACAATATACAAGGAAAGCAGCAAGTCATGCTTGAGATCCCAGGAAAGAAAGAGCCAAGATTGAATAACACCAGAAACGCTAAAAACCATAGCAAAAGAAAGGAAATGAAAAGAAAGAAAACAGAAGCTAAGTCTCCCAGATTAAAGGCAATATATAGTGAACAGTACAGTCAGCTGGACAAGATAGTAAAACTTCAAACCTGTGCGAATAAAAGGAAATTTCTGGAAGACCTTGCAAGACAGGCAGAAGATGCAGCACTGAGAAATGAACAAAGCACAGTTTATAAAATAACTAAAACTATCAGTGGAAAATGAGGTGCAAACAATATAATGTTAGTAAGAGACAAGCAAGGAAATCTCATCACCACAGATGAGAGGCAAGAAACAAGGTGGGCAGAGCACTTTAGAGACACACTGAATAAGGAACCACCAGAGACTCAGCTGAATGTTCCTGAGGCTGAAAGTGACTTAGACGTAAATACAGACATTCCACAAACAGAAGAAATCATCACAGCAATCACAGTGTTAAGAAATGGAAAAGTGCCTGGTCATGACAATCTAAATGCTGAGTTATTCGAGGCAGACCCTGAACTAGCAGCAGAACTATTAGAACCACTATTTGCACAAGTCTGGGAAACTGAGACAACACCAACAGAGTGGAGTAAAGGAATAAATGTCAAATTGCCCAAGAAGGGCGACCTTGCAGACTGCAACAACTGGAGGGGAATTACTCTCCTCTCAGTTCCCAGCAAAATACTAGGCAGGATAATTGTCACAACGCTATTTCGCAGTGCATCTTTTGGTACGAAAACTTAGCCTGGCAACACTGGGGATAGCTAAACCGGCGAGTCAGGTGACTACCGGAAGCCAGTAATTTAGGCGCAAAGTTATTCAGTGAGAATCTAGCCTCTTGTCCAGGTAGGATGGAGATATTTTTCCCTTTTGCCAGCGTTAGCTGTAAAGTCCATGTTATGAACTATTTGTTAGAAAAGCTTGCCATTTTCCAGTTCTATTGGATTATTAAGTTGTGATTCTAGGACAGTGTAGTGTCTAGATTGGATTTGTTACAGGCCATTAATTTATAAGTTGTCAATGGTTTAACTGTAATATTGTCACAGTTTTTGCCGCTCAAGGTGAGCGATAGTCATTGCAGTGTTTGTCAGTGTAAGTCGGACTGTCACATATGATGCTGATAGATTTAATTGTTAAGGCAAGTTATGCTGGCATTTCATAATTATATTTCTTGCGTTTGTTGGCCGTGTGAGGCGTTAATGTTGTGTGCCTAATATTAAAGGGACATTCCTGTTCAAGGTGTTGATTACTTATGTCAGCCATTGTTGTGTGGTCGTATGTCTAGAGGAGCGAGCTCATTATTGTTATTAAAATCCACACTGCAGTGGTGCAACACAGTGGACTGTTATTCACGATAAGTGTTCCTGACAATAATCATCCAGAGAATTTCAAAAGCAGCTATCATAAACTGAGGAAAGAGCAAGCAGGCTTTAGTAAGAACAGAAGATGTGCAGATCATATATTTACCATCAGGAACATTATAGAGCAGTGCTCAGAATGGCAGAGACAGCTGTACATTAACTTCGTTGATTATGAAAAGGCTTTCGACAGCATACACAGGGACAGCCTATGGAAAATTCTGATAGCTTATGGAATTCCCAGCCACATTGTTTCATCATAAAAAGCCTCTATTCTAACTTTACGTGCAGTGTTGGACTGAGTAATGTAACTTTCGAAGTGAAAACAGGAGTACGACAGGGACGCCTCTTACCAACAACATTATTTTTGACAGCCATAGATTGGGTAATCTGCCATCAATGGTACCTATACCGTGTAGCGGTATGGCAGCTTGTGTACCTTGACAATCCCCAGAGCTATGCCAGTGGGAGATTTACTCCTGGTAGGTTCAACCAAGCTGGACTGGTCTGCGTGGGTAGGTAGGACAAAAGCTGGTACTCTGGTCCTTCAGGTTGGGGGTTTTAGCACAGGGCTGACACCCCTGTCTATGTAAAAAGTCGCACTTGTTACGGAAACAACAGTAAATGGAAAAACTTTGCTGTGGGACGGACATTCGGAGTCTCAGGCTCATATGACTGACAGTGGTGAAAGCCAAAAGGACGCCACTGGCATGAAAACAGATGCCCTGACTGCAAAACACGAAACCAGAATTGGTTTTTGGAACGTCAGAACTATGAATGAGGCAGGAAAGCTGAGACAAATCACAGCAGAGATGAGGAACTACAAGATACATATCCTGAGAATAAGCGAGAGCAGATGGACAGGTAAAGGGAGAATAAAAACAGCTACAGGGGAAACAGTAATTTATTCTGGCAGAGAGGATTGTCAGCACAACGAAGGTGTAGCCATTATCCTGAAGAAAGGAATGGAAAGGTCTTTACTGGAATGGAATCCAATCAACAACAGACTGATAAGAGCAAGACTAAGAGGGAGGTTCACCAACACCACAATTATACAATGCTACGCACCAACAAGCGACAGCGATGAAGAGATCAAGGACGAGTTCTATCAACAGGTACAAAAAGAAATGGAAACTACACCCAAGTACGATCTCATTATAGTAATGGGAGACCTAAATGTGAAAGTGGGAGCATACAATAATTATAACGAAAGAGTAATGGGGAAATGCGGCAGTGGAACAGCAAATGAGAATGGGGACAAATTAATAAGCTTCTGCAGTATTAACAACCTGGTCATTGGAGGAACACTTTTTCCACACAAGGAAGTGCACAAGTTAACATGGGAATCACCAAATGGACGAGACAGAAACCAGATAGATCACATAATGATCAATGGCAGATGGAGACATGCACTACAAGATGTGAAAGTAAGAAGAGGCACAGATGTGGGAAGTGACCATCATCCAGTAGTAGCAAAACTGAAAGTGAAACTCAGAGCTGCTGGACCAGTTGCAGTCAAACAGAAAAGATACAACATCATGAAACTGAAGGATCCCCTCACCAGAAAAGCTTTCGTGGTCGATGTAAAGAGAAGATATGAGATTACCAAAAGCCAGGAAAGAACAGAGACCGATGATGTTGACCAGAGATTCAACACCATCTCAACAATATACAAGGAAAGCAGCAAGTCATGCTTGGGATTCCAGGAAAGAAAGAGCCAAGACTGGATAACACCAGATACAATAAACACCATAGCGAAGAGAAAGGAAATGAAAGAAAACAGAAGCTAAGTCTCCTAGGTTAAAGGCAATATAAAGTGAACAGTGTAATAACATACTCCGTTTAACTCCCTTCCCAAATAGATTAATATTGCCGCAGTTGAATTTGTTTCCACTACGCCAAGAAATAAAATTTATCACCCAGCCCGACATCCGTGCCCTACCCCTCTTCTTAGTGTTTATGAATGAACGTCGAGAAAAGTGAACGCTATTTTGAATATTTCCACGATTACGTTAGAAAACCCGCAACAAATTCTAAGTTTGACCTTGGTTGAAGGCCAAGACTTCTAGATTTGAAAAATAAACAGTTGGAAAATCTATTAATAACTATGGCCTTGGCGACGGTTGTTATGATCATCATCACACAATGCACTACGCAAACGAGTGAGTGTCTGAAGATTTGAATCTTAGTTAGCAAGCGGGCAAGTCCTCCCTTACCCACCCCTACAATCAAAAGCTTTTTCGTTACTTAAAACTAACATAAAACCGTTTTGGCAGACGGCCAACACGTGTTTCGCTTTCTAAAAGACGGGAGAGGAAGAACAGGGGGGGGGGGGGGGTTAACATGGAAAAGATCTAACAATAGCTTGTGCACTGTGAAACTAGTAAACCACTATTGGGCAGGGCTGAAAGAGGAAAAAGCGAAACTTAGAGAATGGCTTTCTTTATAAACTACAACTGATGTCTTGAAGGATAGAATTAATATTATTACATATAATATCCTCCATAGTCCTTTATAATAACTTAGATGAATCTTAGAAGATTTATTTCATTAATAATTATTTCATGTAATAATTACAGACAAAGAAAACCATAAATTAAAGGAAATTTACAAAGATGAAAATGAAGATAAAGAAGACAATAAAACTTATCTAGAAGGGTAGAGGACACTAGTACGGTTAATAATCACTTTCTATCTTTTTAGTAGTTTCAATATTAACCAAGATATCGCATAATATAAAAATTGATGACAGACCGACAGACACAGTGGTAACCGCTCAA
Organism: Oreohelix idahoensis; assembly: GCA_024509875.1. Classification (NCBI taxonomy): domain Eukaryota; kingdom Metazoa; phylum Mollusca; class Gastropoda; order Stylommatophora; family Oreohelicidae; genus Oreohelix; species Oreohelix idahoensis. The sequence goes on along the minus strand of JAMPIV010001310.1, from coordinate 150,789 downwards.
TTTTAAAATAAAGCTTCGGATGTTACTTTTTCTAGAAGCGTCGTTGAAAAGTCCGTAGTCTCTTAGGCTTAATACAATTCTATGGAAGATTTATTCCAAATCTATCCTCAATCACAGCACCTCTCTCAACTCTATTGAAGAAGGGGTCACCTAATATGGTACGCTGGTCCCCAGAATGCCAATCTTCATTAGATAAGATTAAGACTCTATTTTCCTCTCATTCTATCTTGAGACTACCCCCTGCAAATAAGACTTTTGTTCTTCGCAGTGACACCTCATCCACAGGGATCGGGGCCGCATTGATGCAGGATTATTCTGAAACTCTGCATCCGGTGATGTATGTCTCTAGGAAGTTGAATGCAGCAGAGCGGAACTATTCTGTACTGGACCGAGAATTATTAGCTATGGTCTGGGCGATTCTTAAACTTCAGAGATTCCTTCTTGGCGCGCATTTCATAGTAGAAACTGACCAAAAAGCCCTCACAGCTATTCAGAGTAAGGACTTGAAAAGCTCAAGATCCACTCGATACGCTATTGCTCTTCAGCCTCTTCACTTTTCAGTGGAAAATTATGTGGTGCTGTTTTTGTCGACTTCAAGAAAGCATTTGACATGATTGACCACACTATCTTGGTTCAAAAGTTGGAAACCCTCAGAATAGGCCCTGATCCACTAAACATCATCAAATCATTCCTGGCAGATCGACAACAGTTAGTGCTTCACAACAACTCGGCATCAGATTTCTCGAAGGTAGTTACAGGAGTACCGCAGGGCTCTATTCTTGGGCCCCTACTCTTCGCAATGTTCATCAACGACCTGCCACTACATCTAAAATATTCAACATGTGACCTCTTTGCAGATGATTGTACTATCTACACTAGTGACAATGACTGCGTGGCACTTGAAATGACTCTTCAAAGCGATGTAGACAATCTAACAAAATGGAGTAATATGAATCGTATGCCAGTAAACACAACAAAAATGAAATCTATGTTGATTACCACCAGACAGAAACTCCTAAGCTGCACCAAAAGATCGCTACAACTACACTCGGAATCAATACAAATTGAACATGTAACAGAACACAAAGTTCTAGGGATCACGATTGACCAGCACTTAACGTGAAACTCCCATGTACGGAATTTAACCAAACACTTAGCACAAAAGACGTACCAGCTAGCCAAAATAAAACACTTCTTAGACGCAGACACTAGACTATTGTTCTACACCTCACATATACAGACACATCTAGATTACTGCTCTACACTATGGGATGGTTGCCCTGTTTCCACCTCGAAGACACTGCACTCCCTGCCAAAGAGAGCAGTACGTCTGATAACCGATAATTGCACGACACCACACACAAGGACAGGAAAAGAACCCAAAATACTGTCGCTAAAAAAACGTCTTCTCTACAACAAAGCCAAGCTGACTCATAAAATTCTATCTAACAATGCCCCGTCGTACCTAAAATCATTGTTTCAAACCAGTAGAAGGGAGGGACAATGATTACATCAGTTACGTCTGCCCAAACCTAGGATCGACCTGTTCAAAAAGAGTCTAGCCTACTCTGGTGCCTACTTATGGAACAGCCTTCCACACCACCTAAAAAGCCTACCTACGCAATATTCTTTTATTAAAGCACTTTTCAAACACTTCCTCAACACTGATTATCTACCCCCATAGAAACAGCATTTGCCTGTCAACATCTCATCCATAGGTCAACATTTCTTTTCCTCTTCCGCTCGTTTTTGTGTGTGAATAATTTGTTTTATATCCATGTAATATCATTATTATATTCACTTTAAAATATTACTATATAATGTAATGTATCTGTGAATGTACCCACATAATACTGTGCTTTATAAATGTGAGTCGTGAGAATGTACCCGCATACCACTGTATTTTAGAAATGTGAACTTTTTTTTTTTTTTTTTTTAACTGCTAAAAGACTTTTCCTGCCACAGAAGTGCGTAAGAAAGTGTTATTATTATTATTTCATTTTCCACCAAGAATGTATGGACATAAGCGAGAATGTGTTTATGTAATTTTTGTTTTGATGACACATTCAAAAATACAGATTAAGTTAATTGTAGACGGATTGACCGCATGAGTGAGTGACAGTATACAGAATTTATTTATTTTTATTTATTGTTTTATTTATTTTATTTTATTATTACTTTTTCCCCCCAATTACTAGCTTATTTGTTTCAAAAAAAAAGAAACCTACTCATTTTTTATTTTTTATCTATGTTTTAATTATGATTGCATACTGTAAATGAATGCTGTTATGGTAACTTTATAATGTTGCATGCCTTTAAATTAATGCTTAAAGCATCATGTGGGAATGAAAGGATATAGTATGCAAGATTGATGAGAGTGAAAGGGCAGAATGTTAGATGGGCCTGCGTGCCCAATTCTTTACCCTTCGAAAATAAAGTTCGTTCATTTGTTCGTTCAGTACAAGCTATTCGTGGTTCGGATAATGTAATGGCCGACATACTGTCTTGATGCCTACATGATTCTACTTGACTCTTATGTCCTAGATTCTCTTATAGATGTCAGGGTTAGTGATATACCCACGACACTCTTACATATTAACATTCTGTTAGTACATTTGCTTGATCCTATTTAGTTCATGATTGTAAATTGATTGATTTACTTTCTCTGTTACCGTCTCTAGTGTAACGGAGGAAGGTTTGATTATCACCATATAAGGGCCAGTAGTTTACACGACCACATTTGATAAGTAGAGATTTAAATTAAGTGTTGAGTATTTTAAAATCCTACGGTTATCAAACAGAGTTGTTTCATTTGTATTTTCTCACAGCGAGTCAGTGCTGTTATATGGAGAGTCTCAACAGTTTACCAGTTATTTCAAGATTTGACGTCCCTGTTTACCATTTGGCATTTGATGCTACTTTAGATGTCTGTGGTGCCCTCTTGAGTACAGAATGTTCTGGGACTTCGGAAGTCATCTCTTATTTGTACTTGTTCCAGATAGTTGACATTGTTGTACATTAGTATATGATATTATGTTAAAAGATATCATATTATGATATGGCATAACCTTTTGATGATAATATGTTGGTGTCACTATACTGCTGTAGATTACTATGTTAAAAGTATAATATGGTAATGACACCTCTATTTTTGTAATTTATCATTGCGAGACATGTCGATATTGTATTTTTTTTGTGATATATGAAGTCATATGTATGTAATTTTTTCTAGCATTGTAATGTTGCCAGCACTTTATTGTGCAATTGTGGCAGCTCCTTTTTTATATAATGTTAATACTATGAGAAAATATTTTCTCTAGGGTTGTGAGATATTTTTTTTGTCTCACCCGACGCTCCATTGTGCGTCAGTATAGCCTGATATTATGGCGTTATATATTTTGATGCCCTTTATCAGCACATCATTTATACGTTATGAGCCTGTTGTCTGGGTTATCATGCTCATCATTATTATTATTTTTTGGGGTGTGTAAGTGAATTTAAATTGTCATGTATGCTGCTATATTTCTATGGTATTCATTTATGCTATGCACTGTTTTTGATTACCATGTCATATTTTTGTCTTCTTCATTCTTAGGGCATTGCTTCCCTTCATCTTTACTCTTTCCTTTCATATCCCATCTTGTCTTTGTTCACTTGTCACTTTTCTACTTTTACTTATGATATCATGGCATTCTATCTGCATTCCTTTTGGTTACTCTTATCCCTCTTGTGTTTATGACTTTATATAGTGTATACTTATGCGTAGATATTTATATGCTACCACCCTCATTTCTTTTTTCTTTCGATGTATTTAAAAAAAAAAAAAGTTATCATTTTTTTTCCCCCAGGAGGTGCGGTAGACTATTAAAGTCAGTTTGTTTTAAGCTAGGGATGTAAACTTTTTTATACTATGGTCAAAGGTAGTTTACAGGTTGTAATACTTTTTGGTACATGTCAGATTTAGTTGTTATCTCCCTTGACTTGCCATTTGTTCATTTAAGATTTTCTGTTTGTAGATTTTTCTAGAACAGTTTTCGAGGACGTTCCAGATTGTTCTCGTGTGAGCTCAACTCACGGCTCATGATTATCTGCGCATGCGTGATGGTTTGAGCAGGACCGGGGAGACTGTATCTCGTGACAGCCTGCCTAGGCGTTTTTTGGCTGAGAAGGTGTTCAGCCATGTTTCTCTGACTGTGTGATCGGGGAACAGAGTTTTTGTGTGATAGAAATGTCTGAGATTTTCCCCTGATATATTTCTGTGAGCCAAGGATATGGCGTATGTTTAAGTGACTTATTTGTGGATGGCAGTGAAGGTAACAAAATACTTTTTACGCTATTTTGTAGCCAAGATTTACATGGCTTGTTTGTCAGAGGAAATACAGAGAACATTATATATTTTGAAGCTCGGCACTTTTGCGGCTTATTTTGCCAGAGTCTCTGTTGAATTGGATGCAATGAACTAATATTATCTACATGATGTTGATGTGCTTGAACCTTGTCCTAATGACAGTATAATTTTTGATGTCAACGTGTACGTGTTGTATCGTAATAAATAGTTGGAATTGTACAAGTCGTTTTCAACCTTCCTGACTTCTACATGTGGTATGAGGGTGTGTGTGTACTATGAATAGTTGATCAAGAACCTATACCCATTTGCGTCTATGGACTTATCTATACACCCACACACCATGTCGGCCACTTCTGATCATCACTTCATACCACTACAACAGTACAAGTCACAATAACAGTTTGCAACAGACCACATGCAACAACGTGATTTGTCACCCTGTTAAAATGTTCACCATTTATGCTTATTCATTTCATTTCTTTGGACCCAAAGACGCAGCAATAGAGAATGCAGTCAGCGACTCATAGCTTGACCAAGACCCCACTCCACCTCCAAGTGGTGGTCCTGGAAACATCCCTGCAGTCTGGCTGAGAGAGCAGGGATTGAAGAGGGAAGGCAAACTCGGTCCCAAAAAATGCTGTACTGAAGTCGGATGTGCCGGCCGAAAAGCACAGATGTCGCAGCTCTGCTGTAAACAGACACAACGCAACCAGCATCCTTTTCAGGACAAACGAGGAAGAAGAAGATTTCATTTCTTTAGTTCTTTACATCATTGATTGATATATAATACATAGTTGATCTATGTCACTTTTTCCATTCATCATATTCTTGAATTCTACATTAATTTCATTCTACCAAGTTTATCTTGTGTTACTATGTTTATAACTAACTTCACTGATGATATTATTCTTTTAGTGGTCTTATAATTGATTGATTGTATTATTAGGGATGTGACTGACCTCACCATATAAATAAAAACAATCTTCAATTTTTTTTTTGCGCTGGGGTAGATGTGAATTGTTAAAGACTTATATTCATTGAGGGTCAGATAGATGTTTAAAGCTCTCATGTGTATGCCTGGGATTTTTAGACGTGCACCAGTATTAAACTAGGCATGGTGCGGTATGACGCAGAGATTTGTTTGGATACAATCAATGTCCTTGAGGCAGATCCAGAGATTCATCATCTTGAGCAGACGTTATTTGTTCCGTGGTCTTATCCCAAGTCTAGGTAAGACACAGCAATGAAGTTAATTATGATCATCTGAGAGATGATAATGTTATTCTTGAGTGAGTTATGCCAAGAATCTTTTATCGTCAATAATTAGTCAGAACCAGATCGTTGAAGTATCTAGCCTCAGATACTTATTCTCCTGGTCTATTACTGCAGAGCTCCAGCCTGACCAGCTATGTAGGCTGTTAGTGCGTTCAGGCAACGCAAGGGGATATTTTGGATCGTTGTTATAAATATATGCTCAATGCTATTAACATGGTCATTTTTGTAAACCCATGCATCCTATCAACTCGTTGCCATAGAGCTCCGGCTAACCTTGATGTGACAGCGGCTAGTGGGGTCGGTCAACATCCGTAGTGACTGTTATTTACCATGTATATCTTGCCATAACCATGCTGATGAAAATGTCCGTAATAATAATGTCAAAGTCTCGTCAAAATAAATATGTCTCGTCACTAATTTCTGCAACAAATCCATTATATCTTCATTGCCAGTTGGTCACACTGTTTTGACCCATTCACCATCGTTACCTAATCTCATTGCCATTAGCCGGATCATCATACATGACAAAGTAACAGCCCACAATATATTCACATTATCAAGTCATCATCTAGAAGTACATCGGCTACATAAGCAGGCCCGACAGACCAATGTAGTCAATACCATTGACAACATAAGAAATGTAGCGGTAACAGTATCACTGACTTGATTGATCTTCCTGTATATTTACGTTTGGAAACTGAGATTTATGACTTGGAAACATTGGAGTTGTGATTTTCAACTATATCACAGTTCTCGTCAATATTATTACCAGTTCTCAATTCGATTTGGTTTATGAATAATCGTTCTGGACAACTAGCATACCAACATTGAATTAATAACAGCTAACACTCAAGCCATTGCCTAACTGAACGAACCTGGGAACCACTATTCAAAAGAGAGTAAAGGTCAACTTAAAATATTATAAACTCATTATTTATAGTGCCGCAACAAACTCATTGGCACATATCTTCCAGGCATGTCATAAGAGTTTACTAAGGAGGGTTGGGCATGGGACAAGTTACCACATCCTGTAGACAATTTTTAACTACAAAAACTTTACCCAGTAATTTGTGTAACATCTCTGTAGAGGTGTCCATTTCTGCTTTGATAGCCTTTACTGGAATGACATCAGGACTAGCTCCTATTCCTTCTGTTAGAAGCTTTATGTCTTTCTTTATTTCTTCCTTAGTTGGTTTTTCACAGCTGACCTGTAGCTCCTTGATTGCTGGCTGGAAGTCTGGGGGATTTTGTGGGTCCACTCGGCTGAGAAGTTGAGTCTGTTTTGTGGAACTGTCTGGGAGAGAGAAGAAATACCACCAGAATTTAATGAAGGATCTCTGGTCATACTGCCTTAGAAGGGAAACTTACATCAGATTTACAAGTTCATTAATTACTGGTGAATAATTGTATTATTAGTTCCAGAAAAAATATTTAACAGGTTCATCCTCAAGAACTTTACAGTCTATGGGTAGAGAACAAACAGGTTCTAGGCAAAGCAGATCCAGTACAGATCAGAATGCTACATTGGGAATAATAGTAGAAGAAAGTCTGGAATGGAAAGTATCTCTTTACATTAGATTTGTGAACTATGACAAGGCATTTGGCAGTGTAGATAGAGAACCACTTTGGAAAATGATTAAGCCATATGGAATCCCATTGAAGATTATTAACTTAATGAAGAAAACACATGAAGACTTGACATTTTTCACAAATGAAAACTTAAGAACTGGAGTGCAACAGGGATGCCTGTTGTTACCATTTCCCTTCCTACAGGCTATAGATTGGGTTGTGAAAACAGCAACTTAAACCAATAGAGCTCTATTGAACTCTGATTAAACAGCTTCATGATCTAGATTTTACAGATGAACTGGCTTGCCTATTACAAAACTGTAATCAGATGTACGACAGAATGAAAATACTTAATGAGAGGTGACAAAAAGTGGGTCTGAAAATACACAGGGAGAAAAAAAATAAAATGAGAATAAATTCAGGAAATGATAAAAATATTGCTCTTGAAGAAACACAACAAGATGAAGAATCATACATACACCATGGCAGCAGTAAAGACATCAATATTAAAATCTAAGGTTACAAAAGGCTACAACAGGAACTTTAATTGCATTTGGAAACCATGGAGATCAAAAGAAAGTAAATCCAATACTTACTTACTTAGTCGTTCCTCTTCTACCGTGAGGTGTAGAGGTTTGTAAGAGAGAGCGCCAGACTATTCTATCAGCTGTCTTCTTCCTGGCCTGGTTCCATTCTAGTCCTCGGTCCTTCAAAGATTGTCTAATGTTGTCCTCCCAACGAACTCTGGGTCGTCCTGGGGGTCTGGATCCCTGGCTCTTTGTTTCCCATGCTTGTCATGGTAGCCGATCTTCTCCCATTCTGCAGACATGGCCAAACCATCTTAGTTGGGACTGTTCTACTTGGATCTGCAGCGGGTGGCATTTTAGGCCTTGACGTATCGTCTGGTTGCGGACCATGTCTCTTCTTGTTACTTCAACCACCTTCCTCAGATACCTCATTTCTGAGGTTTGGATCTGGCTTTTGTGGGTTGTAGTCATTGCCCATGACTCGCATCCATATGTCAAGACTGGGACATAGGTGAAGCAGTATACAGCCATCTTTGTTTTTTTACCAACCTCTTTCTTGCTGAGGAATCCTCAATTTATGGCCTGAAAAAGTCTCCCAGCCGCAGCTTTTCGAGTGGCCAACTCTTCTCTGATGCCTCCCTTTCGGTCTATAATAGCTCCGAGATATTTAAAGTGGTCGACCTACTCCAGGACCTGTTCTCCCAACTTAATCTGATGTCTTCTTTCTTCTCGTGATATCACCATGGATTTTGTTTTAGAGCTGCTTATGACCATCCCTCTCTTCTCCAGCTCTTCCTTCCAGACTTGCAGATTGGATTGGAGATGTGTCTCTGATTTAGCAATTAGGACAACATCATCAGCAAATGCTAGCTCTAAAATACAGATCTGTCTCATCTTCCAGTACCCCACTGAATACTTTCTTATTCTCTCCTTACATGCCTTGATGACATCGTCCATGAGGAGTATGAAAAGATAAGGTGACAGGATATCGCCTTGTCTTACACCAGTGGTGGTCCTGAACTCTTCTGACTTATAGTTTGCTGTCCTCACATAATTTCTGCAAGACTTGTAGAAGCTCTGTATAGCATGAATCAGAGGTGCTGAAATGTTCTTCCTTGCCAAACAGTCCCAAAGTTTGCTCCAGGGGACCCTGTCAAATGCCTTTTCCAGATCTATGAAACAAAGATGCATCTCACTCTTGTACTCAAGGGCCTTTTCACTCAGCTGTCTGAGTGTGAAAATTAGGTCTTGAGTACTTCGGTTTGCTCGGAATCCACACTGGACTTCATCCAATTGTGGCTCAGGTAAATCCAATACAAAAATCAAAACCTTCTATTGCATGACTTGAAACATGGAGAACAACAAAAACAGCAATCAAAGAAGCAACATCCTGTCTTAGTTCATTAAAAATATATGTCGAATATAACAGGACATGAAATGTAGAATTTGTTGACAGTCACATCCTTAGTTCATTAAAAATATATGTCAAATATAAGAGGACATAAAATGTAGAATTTGTTGACAGTCACATCCTTAGTTCATAAAAAATATATGTAAATATAACAGGACATAAAATGTAGAATTTGTTGACAGTCACATCCTTAGTTCATTAAAAATATATGTCAAATATAAGAGGACATAAAATGTAGAATTTGTTGACAGTCACATCCTTAGTTCATTAAAAATATATTTCAAATATAAGAGGACATGAAATGTAGAATTTGTTGACAGTCACATCCTTAGTTCATTAAAAATATATGTCAAATATAAGAGGACATGAAATGTAGAATTTGTTGACAGTCACATCCTTAGTTCATTAAAAATATATGTCAAAAATAAGAGGACATAAAATGTAGAATTTGTTGACAGTCACATCCTTAGTTCATTAAAAATATATGTCAAATATAAGAGGACATGAAATGTAGAATTTGTTGACAGTCACATCCTTAGTTCATTAAAAATATATTTCAAATATAAGAGGACATGAAATGTAGAATTTGTTGACAGTCACATCCTTAGTTCATTAAAAATATATTTCAAATATAACAGGTTATGAAATGTAGAATTTGTTGACAGTCACATCCTTAGTTCATTAAAAATATATGTCAAATATAACAGGACATGAAATGTAGAATTTGTTGACAGTCACATCCTTAGTTCATTAAAAATATATTTCAAATATAAGAGGACATGAAATGTAGAATTTGTTGACAGTCACATCCTTAGTTCATTAAAAATATATGTCAAATATAAGAGGACATGAAATGTAGAATTCCTCAAGAAAGACAATGTCAACAAACCCTTATTCTAGAGTCTGAATGAGAAAATCTTTATCTCACGTTGCCAATTCTCTTCTTATGGTTTAGATTAGATTATGAAAACAATGTTAACCAACAAAAATGAAAGTCAATTGATGGCAAGGTCCTGTTTTCAAAGATAAGTGATTGCAGGATGCTAATGTAATTACAAACTGATTTTGTTCAACAAATGCTTTGGGTTTACTTTCTTTCATGGTGTCTTATGGAAATGATGTATTCCCAAAGTTACGCATAGCACTGAAAATTCTGCTAACAATTTCTATTTCAGTAGCCAGTTGTGAGCATTTGTTTAGTACACTAAAGCTAATTATTTCATATCTACCAGTGTCTTTGTGAACATTTGTTTAGTACACTAAAGCTAATTCTTTCATATTTACCATTGTCTTTGTGAGCATTTGTTTAGTACACTAAAGCTTTCATATTTACCAGTGTCTTTGTGAGTATTTGTTTAGTACACTAAAGCTAATTATTTCATATCTACCAGTGTCTTTGTGAACATTTGTTTAGTACCCTACAGGAAATTCTTTCATATCTACCAGTGTCTTTGTGAACATTTGTTTAGTACCCTACAGCAAATTCTTTCATATCTACCAGTGTCTTTGTGAGCATTTGTTTAGTACACTAAAGCTTTCATATTTACCAGTGTCTTTGTGAACATTTGTTTAGTACCCTACAGCAAATTCTTTCAAATCTACCAGTGTCTTTGTGAGCGTTTGTTTAGTACACTAAAGCTTTTTTATTTACCAGTGTCTTTGTGAGTATTTGTTTAGTACACTAAAGCTAATTCTTTCATATTTACCAGTGTCTTTGTGAGTATTTGTTTAGTACCCTAAAGCTAATTCTTTCATATTTACCAGTGTCTTTATAAGCGCTTGTTTAGTACACTAAAGCTAATTCTTTCATATTTATGAGTATCTATGAGAGTAATCTGTAACTTCTTGGTACTGAAAGAGAAACTCTTGAGAACATTCATTTTGGTAACATAATTGATCAATTTTCAGGAATGAAGGTGCTAAAGATCAATATGTAGTTAAAAAAAAAAAATTTGACATCTGTGATGTACTGTTTATGCTGTTAAAATAAAAAGCTTATTAGAAAGAGCGGTTTATTTATTTTCTTTTGTGTTTAACTAATTCTTAAATTTATTTTCTCAATAATTATTCCTGGTGTTCTTAATAGAGTTTAAAAGTCACAACAGTGCTTGATATAGTTCTTTATACTTTCCTTTGACTGGTCCACAAAATGAACACGTGTTTTATCTGGCAGTGACGGGGGGACGCATTTTTTTCCTGTTTCAGTGCTAAAAACCCTCGGTGGCCACTGCCCCAAACTAGTAAAATTTGCTGGAAGGGATTTTCTGTCTGGACTTTAGATAAAAAAAAAATATTGATATTAAAAAAAAGCACACATGTCCATAAAGAGTAGAAACCCTAAAAAAATGATGATGCTTGTGGTGGATGTGTATACATAAGTTATTATGTTACGTATTTGTTGATAGTGGTAACATATTGAGCACAGGTTACATTTATGTTAAAAAGTTGCAAAGCATTTACTGAGTAAAATGTCCCCAGCAGGATATACAGATGTGGAACTGGTCCTAATACTCTCTCTCCCTGCAGGAACATGACCATCTTCCTCACCTTCAATTTCTATCTTCACTGTGTGTCCCTGAAAACAAAACATTGAACATATTCAAGTTTGAAACAAACCACTTCAGTCTTAAACATTGCCCCAGTTTGACAACTATCTTCACTGTGTGTCCCTGAAAAACAAAACATTGAACATATTCAAGTTTGAAACAAACCACTTCAGTCTTAAACATTGCCCCAGTTTGACAACTATCTTCACTGTGTGTCCCTGAAAACAAAACATTGAACATATTCAAGTTTGAAACAAACCACTTCAGTCTTAAACATTGCCCCAGTTTGACAACTATCTTCACTGTGTGTCCCTGAAAAACAAAACATTGAACATATTCAAGTTTGAAACAAACCACTTCAGTCTTAAACATTGCCCCAGTTTGACAACTATCTTCACTGTGTGTCCCTGAAAAACAAAACATTGAACATATTCAAGTTTGAAACAAACCACTTCAGTCTTAAACATTGCCCCAGTTTGACAACTATCTTCACTGTGTGTCCCTGAAAACAAAACATTGAACATATTCAAGTTTGAAACAAACCACCTCAGTCTTAAACATTGCCCCAGTTTGACAACTATCTTCACTCTGTGTCCCTGAAAACAAAACATTGAACATATTCAAGTTTGAAACAAACCACCTCAGTCTTAAACATTGCCCCAGTTTGACAACTATCTTCACTGTGTGTCCCTGAAAACAAAACATTGAACATATTCAAGTTTGAAACAAACCATTTCAGTCTTAAACATTGCCTCAGTTTGACAACTACATGAACACTTTTATGTATTTACATTACTTTCTTTTCTCAACTGTTTTATGCTTCTGTCCCTGATGAGGACCTTATATTACAACTACATATACTACACTGTTATAGACAATTAAATACAAAGAACCCAGCAATAAGTAATAAAATGTTTCAATGGACAATATTTTAACAGATTTCTCAGTTTAACTTTGGCTATGGCTGTATAACAATTTGTTATCAAGAATTAAAAAGAAAACTCACTTTAAAATCTGTACTGATATCCTGTTTTATTTTTTGATCCAAGAATGGGATCTTCTGTTCCATATTTCTTTGTAATCTGAAAAGAAAAATGAATTATAGGTAACAAAATCTTAGACAATTAGTTACTTGCTGGTTATCTGAGATATTGATTTCACAAGAAATATCACTCAAAGTTTTTTTTTTTTTAAATAATGGTGAAAAAAATATAACAACCTGAAAATATAAGAAGAGTTATACATGTTTATTGGTGGTATGTCCAACAATCTTTGCTATACTGATTTTCTTCTGAATCATTCAGAGCTGTCAAGTGCATGCAAAATGTGTATATGATAATTTTTATTTTTATTATAACTTCTACTTATAATCTATCTATACTTGTGCTTTATACACTACACTAAGGCATTTGAGACAGTAAAACATGAGAACATTTTAAAATGTTAGAAAGCATCAACATTGATGATAAGGACCAGAGATTTTCAAATGTGAGATACTAAATGTGAGTAAGATCATGTTTGACAAATGTCACTTTTGCCATTTCTTCTTCTTCTTCTTCCTCATTCGTCCTGAAAAGGATGTTGGTTGCATTGTGCCCGTTTACAGCAAAGCTGCAATATTTGCGCCTTTCGGCTGACACATCCAACTTCCGCAAGGCATTGTTTGGGACCGGGTTAGCCTTCCCCTTTGATCATTACTCTCTCAGTGAGACGTCAGTGATGCAGCCTGTTTCCAGGACCACAACTTGGAGGTGGAGTAGGGTCTTGGTCAGCTCTGGTTCGCTGACCCTGACGCAAGCAGTCAAGCTATGGGTCGCTGACTGCATTCTCTATTGTTGCGTCTTTGGATCCTACTTTTGCCATTCGATAGCGAGAATCTAAGTTTCAGTTAATATAAACATCTGGCAATTTTTACAAAAGTAATTTTTTTTTTTTTTGCACTGATCTGATATACAGACAAGTTACACATTTTGCCAAAAATTTCTACATTTTATTAAATTCTATCACAGAATAATGAAATAAATGAAGGTAATTTGATTTAAATTTTCCCATTTAGCCACTTTATTTTATTGTGTCAGCAATAGATCTCGTGTGTTCCTTACCTTTCAGCTCCTTGTGAGGTAGTGTGGTCACATTTTATGTTAGAGAAGCAATAATGAGGACTTCACATAATTGAAAACTAGTGTTCTCACAGGACAAACTGAAAGATCCAGAAATAGCGGGAATCTTTGAGGCAACTGTTGGAGGAAAATTCGCATTCAAGGCATTTGTTTGGGACAGCAATTTAGCCTTTCTCAGCGCCTGTTTCCAGGACCTTTGGAGGTGAGGCTCTGGTGTGACCCTGACGCAAGCAGTCAAGCTATGGGTCGCTGACTGCATTCTCTATTGTTGCGTCTTTGGATCCTACTTTTGCCATGTTAGCAGAATCTAAGAATATAAACATCTGGCAATTTTTACAAGGAATTTTTTTTTTTTTTGCACTGATCTTGAATCAGAAAGTTACACTAAAAATTGGGTTTTATTAAATTCTATCACAGAATAATGAAATAAATGAAGGTAATTTGATTTAAATTTTCCCATTTAGCCACTTTATTTTATTGTGTCAGCAATAGATCTCGTGTGTTCCTTACCTTTCAGCTCCTTTTGAGGTAGTGTGGTCACATTTTATGTTAGAGAAGCAATAATGAGGACTTCACATAATTGAAAACTAGTGTTCTCACAGGACAAACTGAAAGATCCAGAAATAGCGGGAATCTTTGAGGCAACTGTTGGAGGAAAATTCGCAGCTCTCAACTTTTTGGAGGATGATATCAACTCAATCACAGAGAACATGAAAGACGTGCTCATTGAATCAGCAACAGAAATACTTGGTAAAAGAAAGAAAATAAACAAACCATGGGTTACAGATGACATTCTGAAGTTATGTGATACACGGCGGGAAATGGAAAAGGTGAAGAAAGAGGTTCCTGAAGCAGCATGGCAATACAGTATGGTGAATAAAAATATTAGAAAGAAAATGAAACATGTCAAAGAAAAATGGGTAGCTGATCAATGTGAGTCCATTAATACGGGGCTAATAAAAGGTAACAGCAAGGCAGCTTTTGACACATTAAGAAGACTATCAAAACCCCAACAGCCCAGGGTAACTGTCATAGAAGATAGCAATGGGACTATGCTCAATGAAAAAACAGCTGTAATGAGAAGGTGGACAGAATATTGTAAAGAATTATATAACTGTAAACTTGACACTGACTTAGGCATATTAAACAACATTAAGTGCGAAAACAGGGAACTCGGAAATGCAGCAATATTACGGGAAGAAGTGGAAGAGGCTATATGTTCGATGAAAGGAGGGAAGTCACTGGGTGTGGATAATATCCCAGCAGAGCTCTTGAAATATGGAGGACCAGATATAGTAAAAATCATGACAACAATTTGCCAGAAGATATGGAGTACAAAAAAATGGCCAAAAGAATGGACGCAGTCATTAGTAATACCGCTTCCAAAGAAAGGAAATCCAAAAGAACTACAGAACCATTAGCCTTATTAGTCATCCAAGTAAGGTGATGTTAAGGATACTTTTGAACAGAATGAAACAGAAATCAGAAGAAATCTTGTCAGAGGAACAGGCTGGCTTTAGACCAAAAAGAAGTACCTCAGAACAAATCTTCAATATTAGATTACTTATCGAAAAACATCTCCAACATCAACACGATTTATACCATAACTTCATCGATTTCACAAAAGCCTTCGATCGAGTCTGGCATGAAGGCTTATGGCAAGTAATGAGAAAATTCAATTTTGATACCAACATCATAGATATCATTGAAGCACTATACAAGGACGCAAGCAGTACTGTTTTTGCAAGCAACGACATTGGAGAATTTTTCAAAACAACTGTAGGAGTTTGCCAAGGATGTATCCTGTCACCAGTGCTCTTTAATATATATCTAGAACATATTATGCAGGAGGCTCTCTACGATTATAAATCAACCATATCGATTGGAGGCCGACCTCTGTGCAACCTACGTTTTGCTGATGATATTGATCTGATAGCTGGATCAGAATCAGAACTTCAAGACCTTACCTCTAGACTGGAGAAAGTAACAAGAACGTATGGGATGGAAATTAATATAGAAAAAAGCAAGATATTGGTGAATAGCCATAAGAAACATGTTCTGACCAACATTACGTTAAATGGGCAAACGTTAGAAGAAGTTAACACCTTTAAATATCTCGGGTCCACTATATGTAGTGATGGAAGATCAAGTAAAGAAATCAAGACAAGACTTGAGATGGCCTCAGCTGCCATGACAAGGTTGAATGTGATCTGGAAAAGTAACATCAGTTTTCATGTGAAGATCAAATTATACAAATCACTTGTATTATCTATTCTCTTGTATGGGTGTGAGGGCTGGACACTCACTGCAGATACGGAGCGAAGGATTCAGGCTTTCGAGCATAAATATTATAGAAGAATTTTGCGCATTTGCTATAAAGAGCACAAAACAAATGTCTATGTTAGAGAGAAGATAAACACCTATGCAGGCCACCAAGAACCACTTTTGTCAATAGTGAAACATCGAAAGCTTGCCTGGTTTGGGCATGTAACTCGTCATGACTCCCTGTCGAAAACGATCCTTCAGGGAACAGTCGAAGGTAAATGGAGAAGAGGAAGGCAGAGAAAATCCTGGGCTGATAACATCAAAGAATGGGCAGGACTCGGTTTTTCCACACTTGTATGCATTGCTGAGGATAGAGAGCAGTGGAGGACCCTGTCTGCTGATGCTTCCACCATGGCACCCCTACGACCCATGACGGGTTAGTGGGTTGAGATGATGATGATGTTCTCACAGGAATAAGTGTAAAGTAGGGGGTGTGTTCTCACAGGAATAAATGTAGGGGGTGTGTTCTCAAAGGAATAAATGTAATGTAGGTGGTGTGTTCTCACAGGAATAAATGTAAAGTAAGAGGTGTGTTTTCACGTGAACAAAAGTAAAGAAGGGGGTGTGTTCTTACAAGAATGAATGAAGGTGTGTGTTCTCAGATGCATAAATTTCCAATCATTGTAGCATTTTTTTTTTTGCTTTTAAACATGACAATTTTGCAGATTTATGTCATCTTTCCCTTTTATTACAGTATCATATAATAATTATAGAACAAATATAGGCCATCTTACAAGCACCATGTTGAGCTGATCATATAGAAGTGCTAGTGAGGTCTGGCAGCTTTACAAACAATGACTGCTACGCACCTGGAGCAGAGACTTGTTTCTCCTGTATCATCAGCTGGTTATGTCAGTAATTGAATATGAGCAGGGAATACTCATGCTGTCAATATTACAATGTAAATGGTTGGGAACACAATCAAAATGAAGGGATGCACATCACCATGGGCTGTGTATGAGATAACCCCAGATATGTGATGGCACAGTCAAAAAGCCTACATGCTTATAACCACAGACAGAAGACACACCCTGTCTAGGAACATAGCTGGCAAAAAAGGAGTAAGAATACAGAGGGATATCATGAATGGCAGAGGGAACAATAGGGCAGGTGATAACAGTTAAAAATATATTCAAAGGTGAAGAGTGGAGTAAGTAAGGTGAGAACTAAATAAAGTATCAGCAGGTCATCAACAGCCTTGGTAGGAAGTGCAGAGCTTGAGGTCATGGATAAGTAGAGCTGAAAATTAATCAACTAATAAATGATTATAGCAAGAATGAAAACAAATATTAAATGATTAGTGAGTCATGGCAGGGGAAAATGAAGATCTTGTGAGGTACAAGTGCTACATATTGTTGTTGAAATATTAAAAGCATATAAAAAAATCTGTCCAAACACTTCAAGCCTTCCCATTACTCTACTTCATTCTTATCCCTTTGTTTTTATTTGTTGTTGTTGTTGTTGTTACACTGTGACAGGTATCAACAGACAACTTTTAGGAAATGGAAAAACACACACATGCAAACACTCTCAAAATTTAAATTGACATTATTTATAGCTACTGAACAGGAAAAGTGAAGACACATCAGGTTTTGGAAACTGAAGAAATTATCTGGACATAGAGGCACCATAGGGCCTATATTGTAATTGTAACTAAGATAAAACTCAATATATTTATTCATACATTTAAAAAAAAAAAATAGAAGTTTGAATAAGGAGACTGTGTCTCTTATGTTGCCAGACTGGCTATTGGTATGTACATTATACTAGCCTTAACCTTACCACAAGTCAGTTTCAAGTTTTGTCAAACAGCTTTAAATCATTCTAACCCAAAGTAGTACTACACATCACTTTTCTCTTTACATTTATCTGCAAACCACATCTTGCGCCAGCATGATATATATCTGAATTTGAACAGAAAATTTTAATCCCTGGTAATAAGCTGGTTTAAATCATATAAATACACTGGCATGAGCGTGTGAACATTAGGGAATGGGGAAAAAAATTTATAAAACTGAAATTTTATACTTCTTGTTAGCCGTTACTAGCACTGCTAATCATATGTTTATAAGCAATCACAAGAGATTCATCTTCTTAACATTGGCTATAAGCTGTTCATGAATGGCTGCTTATTTCTCAGTGAACAGAAGAGAATTATAGGAACAGAAGAGAATTATAGTAACAGTAGTTTTTCAGTTAGTCTTAGTGATTCAGATGAGGACTTTGCTAAGACTTGATGTTAGAATATTCATGAAAGTGATTAATCTGATGGGGATACTGAGCAGCTGAAGGAACAGGTATGAGGTACCATAACAACTGCTAAACTTTCTGCCAGTAATGGGAAAGGAAAGGGTAAAAACCCATTTCAAACAACCAGTAAAGTTAGTAGTACAGCTACAAGTTGAGAGGCAAGTAGAGTCTCACAAGATGTCCCAGAGTAGATAGAAATTGCTGAAGGCTTGACACAGGATGCATTTCAGCTTTGTCAAAAAGTGTGACTAAGGGGCTTGACCTGTCAACATCACTGAAATGATATAGTGTTTCATTTATTGAGGAAATTAAAGATTACATATGTCAGTACATCATTTATTATGCCAAATTCAAATGTATTCAGAATAATCCTTCGAAACAATATTTAATGTATGCTAGATAGACCACAGTCACATGCCCTGAACTGGATAACTTTACTGATGTCCTAATAAATATTGAGATTCAGAAGAAACCATTCATTCATGACTACTGGTCTACATCTGCAGAGTTGTATACACTTTGGTTTAGTCACATGTTTTCAAGAAATAGAAATGAAGCACCATAATTCCTTCTGTAAGTACGTCAGTTGATCGGTCACATCATGCACAGCGTCATTTGCGCACTTTTCTATTTTCGAGAGAGTGCATTAACTTTCAACCACAGCTAAGAAGTACAACTGTGGTTGAAAGTTAGACAATAATTGTTTTCACTATTATTTATCTTATATGTACTCTCCCGAAAATAGAAAAGTGCAAAAATGAAGGTGTGCATGAACAGTTTGATTATGGAAAGTCAAGATTTTAAAAGATGCACGAACAATTACAAGACATGTTGTCATAAAAGAAATGTTAGTTATTTAGTTAATTTCCGGTCCATTAGATCACACTGCTCCACATGTCATTTAGGAAAGGTTAATCCATGTCTTCATACTTAATAGACCCATGTAATTTTCACTACAAGTATCTAAAGACACAGCCGATAGGATAGTCTGGCGCTCTCTCTTCCAAACCTCTACACCTCACGGTAGAAGGGGAACGGCTAAGTAAGTAAGTAAGTAAGTAAGTATCTAAAGACGGTCGCCTTCAATGAAATGACCACAGTATTTATAGTACCATCTGTAATACATGTAACAGAAACAACACACTATAATTAAAAACCTGTCAATTTTGATGGGTTATTGCTAGTTATATCATATTATGGCATCATGTATCTGATGATATACACAAGGTAAAGAAAAGAATGAACCATTTATGAACATTTTGTTACAACAATCCCAGAATGCCTTTCACTCGTTCTAAAATCTCAGTTTGGATGAAACGGGCATAGGGTACAAAAGCAGATGGCAATACAAGCAATATAATCCACATAAACAAAGCAGATATCACATAAAAGTCTTTGGTTTGTGTGATTCAGCAACTGGATATGTGGTGAACATGTTCACATATTTTGGTTCAGATACTTCATATGATCCTAAAGTGGATTCAGACAGTGGACAAGCTGTAAAGATTTTTCAGACCCCAATACAGCATTTGGGTACACATCACCATTTATTTGCTGACAGCAATTACACCTCAAGAGAACTCACTGACTTCTTACTGGAGAAGAAGCAATACTATAATGGCACTCCGAACATTATCTTAAGAAATTGTCCCTTGAAACTGAAGACTCTGCACCTTAGTTATGTTTGAATACAGATGGTACATGACACAAACATGCAAGATGTTGTGTGCATCCTTTAGTGATTAAAAGGCCAAGAAATCAGTTTTCCTTGTGTTTTCTCAGGCCTAATTAGAGACCATAACCACATGGAAGCATATTGTAAAGCTGAAAATTATAGATAAATACAACAATTCAATAAATGGGTATGACCTCCTGGACCAAAGAGTTGGCTTTTATATATGTACATTAAAGACAATTTTTTAAATAATTGGAAACAAATTTTCTTCTCACTGCTTGAAGTAAAGAAGGTCAGTGCTTCAGTGTTATGCTGTTTTCATCATGCCGCATTTCAAGACAAATCTGCTTCACCAACTAACTGAAGCTTCTGCTGTTTTAAGTAAACTTGTATACAAGAAAATGTAGCCACTGATATTGTTAGACCTCAAGCAGCCTCAGCTTTGAAGAACTTTAGTGACAGAAGGCATCTTAAATGTTATACAAAAAGAGATAGGAACTGTGTCCTCAGCAGCACACCTGTTTGTCATCAGCACTCCCATCATTATTGCACTGGGTGTCAAAACCAGCCACAATGTATTTATGACTACTATGATAGCATATGATTAGTGGCAAAATTCTTCTGGGAAACATAAAATAGAATTTGGTATATGTAAATAATATTAGTTAAAGTAGTTTCATCTGTGGTTTTTACAGAAATATGTGGTTTTGGAAAAAGAATCAAACATTATATTTGTGAAGTGATTGTGACAAAAAAGGGTTGGGCAGAGCAACCTAATCTTTGAGGTGAAGACAGGAGTACGAATGGGATGCCCCTTATCAACCACTCTATTTTTAACAGTCATAGACTGGGTGATGCACTAGACAACAGAGGGCAGTCCAAGAGGAATAAGGTGGACTACATTTTCTACATTGGAAGATCTGGAATATACAGATGACACTGCACTACTAGCACATTCACATCAACACATCCAGGAAAAAACAGATAGACTTAATAAGTATAGCCAGCAGGTGGGCCTGAACATAAATCTAAAGAAGACAGAGGTCATGACACTCAATGTGAGCAACCCTGAGCTCATATCAGTAAGGAATCAGCAACTGGAACAGATAGACACCTTCACATACCTAGGATGCATAGAAACAACAGATGGCAGAGCAAGCAAAGACATCAACAACAGAATGAACAAAGCAAGAACAGCCTTTTTAGTCTAAACAACATCTGGAAGTCCTCTCAGTACAGCACGAAGACAAAATTAAGACTATATGAGAGTTGTGTACTTTCTGTGCTTCTCTATGGTGTGAAATGCTGGAGAGTAACAGAGAAGGAAATGTTGAAATTGGCAGGACACAACCTGCCTACAAAAATGTTCCGAATCTTTCGGCTGAATACCATCACCAACCAAGAACTGCTTACTCGGAGCAAGCAAGAGGACATGCACACCATCATAACTGGCAGACGCTGGAATTGGGTTGGCCATGTCCTCAGAAGAGATCCTGATGCCATCACAAGAACAGCTATGCTATGGACCACGGAAGGAAAACAAAAGAGAGGCCAATCAGAAACAACTTGGCGGAGGACTGTGGAGGCTGAGATGCAAAGAATAAACCAGAGCTGGGGCTCTGTATGAAGGATGGCCACCAACCGAGCAAAGTGGAATTAATTTGTTGCTGCCCTACAAGACACCACCAGGCGTAATGGCCACTGACTGCTTTGACGATCGGCGGCTTAGGATATAAGAAGAAGAAGAGACATTTACTTAATCTTTTTATACTGTTATTTTCAATCAGGTCTACAGTTCACAAGACAGACATTTTTTCACATAATATAATAATTTAAAAATATTTCACAAGATTTCTAAACCCTTTTCCCATTTTGATTTGAAAAATATGTAGTTCTCTGTTTAAAAAAATGACATATGTGAAGTGATAATACAAATATGTAGATATGTTTCAAACTAAATGTGTATTGATATTGTGAACATTTTATTGCCATAGATTAAACTGGAGCTGAAATATTTAAGTGAAGTGATAATACAAATATGTAGATATGTTTCAAACTAAATGTGTATTGATATTGTGAACATTTTATTGCCATAGATTAAACTAGAGCTGAAATATTTAAGTGAAGTGATAATACAAATATGTAGATATGTTTCAAACTAAATGTGTATTGATATTGTGAACATTTTATTGCCATAGATTAAACTAGAGCTGAAATATTTAAGTGAAGTGATAATACAAATATGTAGATATGTTTCAAACTAAATGTGTATTGATATTGTGAACATTTTGAAGTGATAATACAAATATGTAGATATGTTTCAAACTAAATGTGTATTGATATTGTGAACATTTTATTGCCATAGATTAAACTAGAGCTGAAATATTTAAGTGAAGTGATAATACAAATATGTAGATATGTTTCAAACTAAATGTGTATTGATATTGTGAACATTTTATTGCCATAGATTAAACTAGAGCTGAAATATTTAAGTGAAGTGATAATACAAATATGTAGATATGTTTCAAACTAAATGTGTATTGATATTGTGAACATTTTATTGCCATAGATTAAACTAGAGCTGAAATATTTAAGTGAAGTGATAATACAAATATGTAGATATGTTTCAAACTAAATGTGTATTGATATTGTGAACATTTTATTGCCATAGATTAAACTAGAGCTGAAATATTTAAGTGAAGTGATAATACAAATATGTAGATATGTTTCAAACTAAATGTGTATTGATATTGTGAACATTTTATTGCCATAGATTTAGAGCTGAAATTTTTAAGTGAAGTGATAATACAAATATGTAGATTGTTTTCAAACTAAATGTGTATTGATATTGTGAACATTTTATTGCCATAGATTAAACTACGCTGAAATATTTAAGTGAAGTGATAATACAAATATGTAGATATGTTTTAAATGTGTATTGATATTGTGAACATTTTATTGCCATAGATTAAACTAGAGCTAAGTGATAATACAAATATGTAGATATGTTTCAAACTAAATGTAATTGTGAACATTTTATTGCCATAGAAAACTAGAGCTGAAATATTTAAGTGAAGTGATAATACAAATATGTAGATATGTTTCAAACTAAATGTGTATTGATATTGTGAACATTTTATTGCCATAGATTAAACTAGAGCTGAAATATTTAAGTGAAGTGATAATACAGCTGAAATATTTAAGTGAAGTGATAATACAAATATGTAGATATGTTTCAAACTAAATGTGTATTGATATTGTGAACATTTTATTGCCATAGATTAAACTAGAGCTGAAATATTTAAGTGAAGTGATAATACAAATATGTAATATGTTTTTTCAAACTAAATGTGTATTGATATTGTGAACATTTTTGATTGCCATAGATTAAACTAGAGCTGAAATATTTAAGTGAAGTGATAATACAAATATGTAGATATGTTTCAAACTAAATGTGTATTGATATTGTGAACATTTTATTGCCATAGATTAAACTAGAGCTGAAATATTTAAGTGAAGTGATAATACAAATATGTAGATATGTTTCAAACTAAATGTGTATTGATATTGTGAACAATTTTATTGCCATAGATTAAACTAGAGCTGAAATATTTAAGTGAAGTGATAATACAAATATGTAGATATGTTTCAAACTAAATGTGTATTGATATTGTGAACATTTTATTGCCATAGATTAAACTAGAGCTGAAATATTTAAGTGAAGTGATAATACAAATATGTAGATATGTTTCAAACTAAATGTGTATTGATATTGTGAACATTTTATTGACATAGATTAAAGAGCTAAGCTGAAATATTTAAGTGAAGTGATTAATACAAATTTATGTAGATATGTTTTTCAAACTAAATGTGTATTGCTATTGTGAACATTTTGTTGCCATAGATTAAACTAGAGCTGAAATATTTAAGTGAAGTGATAATACAAATATGTTGAGATGTCTCCAGAGAAAATGTGTATTGATATTGTGAACATTTTATTGCCATAGATTAAACTAGAGCTGAAATATTTAAGTGAAGTGATAATACAAATATGTAGATATGTTTCAAACTAAATGTGTATTGATATTGTGAACATTTTTATTGCCATAGATTAAACTAGAGCTGAAATATTTAAGTGAAGTGATAATACAAATATGTAGATATGTTTCAAACTAAATGTGTATTGATATTGTGAACATTTTATTGCCATAGATTAAACTAGAGCTGAAATATTTAAGTGAAGTGATAATACAAATATGTAGATATGTTTCAAACTAAATGTGTATTGATATTGTGAACATTTTATTGCCATAGATTAAACTAGAGCTGAAATATTTAAGTGAAGTGATAATACAAATATGTAGATATGTTTCAAACTAAATGTGTATTGATATTGTGAACATTTTATTGCCATAGATTAAACTAGAGCTGAAATATTTAAGTGAAGTGATAATACAAATATGTAGATATGTTTCAAACTAAATGTGTATTGATATTGTGAACATTTTATTGCCATAGATTAAACTAGAGCTGAAATATTTAAGTGAAGTGATAATACAAATATGTAGATATGTTTCAAACTAAATGTGTATTGATATTGTGAACATTTTATTGCCATAGATTAAACTAGAGCTGAAATATTTAAGTGAAGTGATAATACAAATATGTAGATATGTTTCAAACTAAATGTGTATTGATATTGTGAACATTTTATTGCCATAGATTAAACTAGAGCTGAAATATTTAAGTGAAGTGATAATACAAATATGTAGATATGTTTCAAACTAAATGTGTATTGATATTGTGAACATTTTATTGCCATAGATTAAACTAGAGCTGAAATATTTAAGTGAAGTGATAATACAAATATGTAGATATGTTTCAAACTAAATGTGTATTGATATTGTGAACATTTTATTGCCATAGATTAAACTAGAGCTGAAATATTTAAGTGAAGTGATAATACAAATATGTAGATATGTTTCAAACTAAATGTGTATTGATATTGTGAACATTTTATTGCCATAGATTAAACTAGCAAATATTTAAGTGAAGTGATTCACAAGGATATAACGAATATGTTTTCAAACTAAATTATTTTGAACATTTTATTGCCATAGATTCAACTAGAGCTGAAATATTTAAGTGAAATAATAACAAATATGTAGATATGTTTCAAACTAAATGTGTATTGATATTGTGAACATTTTATTGCCATAGATTAAACTAGAGCTGAAATATTTAAGTGAAGTGATAATACAAATATGTAGATATGTTTCAAACTAAATGTGTATTGATATTGTGAACATTTTATTGCCATAGATTAAACTAGAGCTGAAATATTTAAGTGAAGTAGTATTTCACAAAGAAAATATGTACATATGTTTCAAACTTAACACAAATATTTAAGTGAAGGACACAATGTTATTTATTTATTTGTCATTATTTTTTATCACATCTGCACTTCACAAGGAAATAACACACACATTTGTTCCTACCAAATAATGATTTCAAGCATTTCACACATTTTTTATTTCAATTTCCTATATTTTTTATATATATCAAAAGCACTTACTGAAATAATATATGTTATGTATCTACTGCCTGTTTTTAAAACATCACCTAAAGAGAAATTCTGCACCAATTTTGGGTGCCTATTTTTACAGAAATACGTGGTTTTGATAAATAATAAAATGACATCTTTGAACAGACTGTGATAAACATGTGTAGGTTTTAGACTAAATGTGCACTGATATTTTGAACATTTTATTGCCAATTATATAAGTGTATGTTCACAATCTTACCTTTTTTTTTTTTCAGTCAAGTCTACACTTCACTAGATTTGACAGATAGAGCCTACTTTCTCACACCAATTAACAATTTATAGCATTTCACAAGATTCCTCAGCCAATTTCATGTTTTTATATACAACATTTGCAAGTACTAAAATAATGTAGTTGTTGTTTAAGGTTTCGCCTTCTAAAGGTGAGGCATGTTACTTTCAACCTAGAATAAAATCCGTTGGTTATGGCCAAGCGCAATTTGCCTTTAAAAAAATAAGTGTACTCTGTTAAGTGAAGTGCTGTGTTGACGAAATTTAAGTCCAGAAAATTTTAACTATCTTCCATCAGCTAGCATGAAATATCTTTGAAAAGGACTGCTAGCCTGACTAGGGTTGATAGACAATAGGTTCTAAAAAGAACTAACATCCTTTATCTGCTAGCGTCATGAAGCCCTGAAAAGGAATTGTCCTGAAAAAGACTGCCAGCTATGACAATGCTGTCTGTACTTCCTCAGTGTTCAGTTTTTTTTTTTTTAACAAAGTATCTCGTTCAACCCTTGATGGGTTATAATTACGATATATAGTGTAATAAATTCAAGACAATATGATTTTCAATATTTAAATATTGTATCTTCTTCCCCCCTCCACTCAGTCCAAATAGAGTAAATCAAAACCAAAATTGTGTGAATGTATGTGTGTGTGACCTCCCCTTTCCAAGAAACAAACAATTAACACATTAACTACCGAATTAAAAAACACACTGTGGCCGAATTAAATTTTGTTCCCATTTTCATTCTGTAGGTGTATGAAGAATTTAATCTGTAGTTTTCTTAATTTTAAACATATTTTTATGAATTATAAGTCATTTTAATGATAAATGAATGTACTGTTGCCTAAAGCTGATAAAAGGAAAGTTTACTTAATATGGTAGATATTATTAGTAATGTAAAATGATTGACAGACAAAATTCAATTCAAATTTGTTTCCAAATTATCAACTTATGTTCAAATTTCTTGTTTCTATGGTAGGTAATACCTTTCTTAAGGTGATTATTATGTAGTATATCCAATAACAAGAAAAACAAGCCCAAGAACACACACACTGACTAATATTTACACCATTGGTAACTTACATTATCACACCTATGCCACTTCCCAAAAAATGTCTGAAATTTTTACCTCATTTTCTCCCTGTAAGTGTTTGGAGAACTTAAGCTGCAGATTTATTAATTTTAAACAGATTTTTATTACTGATATGTCATTTTGATGACAAATGAATGTACTGTTGCCTAAAGCTGATAAAAGGAAAGTTTACTTAATATGGTAGATATTATTAGTTATGTAAAATGATTGAAAGAAATAAAAAGCATGCAACATTTTCTTTAAATTATCAACTTACCTGGAACTTGCTTATTCCTGAGGCAACTAATTTCTTTTCTTGGTGATTTTCATGTAGTATATCCAATGGCAAGAAAAACAAGCCCAAGAACACACACAATAGCTAATAAATACACTGTTAATGACTTACATTATCACACCTACACCACTTCCAAAAAATCTCAGAAATTTTGAATAAATTGCTCCTTTGACAAAGCACAACATCTATAACTTATTTACAGTATGTCAATGTCTTTAGTAAGTTACAGCTGAAGGATCATGCGTATGGTACAGCCTAAAACAGCTCTTTGGATGGAGATGGGGCTTTTTGGGGCAACCGAAGCAATAAAAATTTGTTCGGACTCGTTTCGCAGGTGTTGAGCACACTATACAGTTCCTATCTTTGTCGTTGTAATCCACAATGTGCTTTGCACCCTCAAATCTTTTAACTTTGTTTCCTAACAATCTCCTACCTTTCTTGTTGCTACTGGTATCTACTAGATCAGGTGGAGTTATGGAGGCAGCCTTCTCAGTCAACTGATCAATCAGTTTGTCTTTGAAAAATTTCAATGACACTGACTTCTCATCAGCATGACTGAGGGTGTACAATATATGGGCATTTACCTGGGACACCTCTATAATCCAGTAGAAAATTTTCTTCCACCATTTTCTAGTTTTTCTTTGGAAATTGCCATAGTAAGCTACCATTTGATCATTGTGGTCACATCCATTCATGCAAAAATTGTACTGGTGTACTGGTTTGGGTTTTTCGACTAAGTTGTGATGTTGAGTTGTGACTTGCACCATCTCAACTGATGTTTCAGTGGACACAACAATACATGGTTTCTTTGCCTTTTTGTCTCGCCAAGCAACACATATCTGAGATCCATCACCATTTTTGTACCACCTGGCTTCTTGGTGATGGAGAGAGAGGGTCTTCAGCTGAAGTGGAAAATTTTTTCTGTTGATGTTGACTGTGCCAGTATAATGAATGCCCCTACTCAACAGATAGGTTATCAGTGTATCCACAGTGTAGTATCTGTCAGCAAATACATGGTGGCCCTTCCCAATTCCTTGCAGCAAGAAATCAAATACCTTCACCGCCTGACTTGTTGTAGAGTCATTAGCAAGAATATATGATGTATTCTTCCCAAAGTATGTCAATACAGAATAGACATATCCAGTGGCAGAATCACACAATCCAAAGGTCTTAATGTGATACTTGCTTGGCTTTGTTGCATTGTACTGCTTGTGTTTCCATCGTCCATTATACCCAATAACCATTTCATCAATGGCTAAATTTTGAAATGGATAAAATGCATCCTGGAACTTTGCAACGAGCAAATTTAAAAAAGGCTCTATTTTGTCCTTCCCTTCTGAATCAGCATCTCCAACATGCATCATTGTATGGTAAATTATTTCAAACCTAGATCTTGAAAACATATTGCCATACCAGGGTGTATAATTATGAGGTGTATGTGCCCAATAATCTTTTACTGATGGCTTTTTATCTAAACCCATCGCAGTTGTTACTGCGAAAAATTTCAAAAGCTCATAGTCAGTGACAGGTTTCCAAGCAGCAGACGAAGATCTGTTTGAAGATGGGGGTTTTGAATTCTTGACTTCAGCATAGTCATTTATTACTTTGACCAAAGAATGTAAAACATCTGGTGTCAGCAATGTAAGCCAGCAATCAAGCACAGAGGAAGTTGCATCAAGATTTGCTTGCAAACCTGGTTCATGAGTTGGATCAAAATAAATACTACTTGTTGTTTCACCCTCAGTCACTTGCTCCCATTGTTCTCTTATTTTAGTTAGGCCTAGGCTTACAGTATTTCCTGCACTATTGGTAACTCTAACCGAGGTTTTCGCTCTTTTACGACCCACTGATGGCCCAGGACTTCTAATATCTTCGCTATCTTCATTGCTTGAATTGTCACTACTACTGTTATCAGTGCCAGAAAATTCACTACCTAAATAAATGTCCACATTGTTTTCACTGTCCTCCTCGTCACTAGAGCTATCAATCAATTGCTGAAATAAGTTTCTAGCCTGTTCAGCAGTTAGACGAGGTGTACGTGCATTTTTTGTGGCGCTATCATTCGTTGCCATAGTAAACAGTTTTGCGATTTGGTAACTAACCTGAAACGTGTGATAAATATGAATATAATATCGATTTTGAGAGGCACAAATTTACCCACGCTTTGGAATGTTGTTTTCCGGTGTTAAATTAAAATCTCGAACCAGATCAGAATGTGTTTCGTTATATATTTCATTCGTTATCTTACTAAACTTAGAAAGCCGATGGGAGCGGTTTGCCGTCCAAATGTGTTTCTTTCGTAAGCCGCTCCCATCGGCTTGCGGTAGTTAATGAGTTAAAATTTAAAAAAACAAACAAATTAAAAAAATTAATAAAAAAATAAAGACACTAATAAACAAATAACATTTAAAAAAAAAAAACTAAAATAAAGTCTTTCACAAATACCCTGTTGTTACAAGGTGAAAATGGGTGAGAAAGGTGGGGTGGGGATGGTGGTGGTCCAAAATTGCATCAAATCTACCAATTATCTGACATCAGTCATACAAGCACCCCATCAGATTAAACCTTTTCCTCCCACCATCACTGATCCTTAGGCCTATATTAAATTAGTTCTTGTTACATACTGTTTAACATTGTTCAATTCTCTAGATCTATCTATTCTCAATACCTGTTCCACAATTATGGATGCATCACATACCTGCAAATAACCTAATATTGGTTTTCTCTGTTGTTCATACTTCCTATATTTTAATAGGAAATGCTCTAGGCCTATATCATTTTCTTTTTCTAGACAGTCTGCACAGTAAGGTTCTTCTATTCTAAAATAGCCCATTCCTAGTTGCAGTCTAAGAAGTTTCTTATTGCTGGAATTTTTAGTTCTCTGGCACGTTCTTGTTGGAGCGTTGAACAATTTATATGCAAGTTTGCCCTTCAGACTTCCATCCCACTCTACTGTCCATTCCTGAGTTATTTTTCTTTTAATTAAGCTTCTGATTTGTTTTACTCATCCTAACATTTATTTGGTTTCTAATATTTGTACTTTTCTTAGCTTCTGTATCCGCCTTTTCATTTCCTTCTTTGCCAACATGTGAAGGTATCCAAGCTATAAGAACAGAACATCCTATGGACCTTAGGGAAGAATTTGCCAGTAATATCTCTTCTGCTATATCAGGTCTACTGCATTCTCGTAAGTTTCTTATAGCTTGAATAGCAGAAAGTGAGTCTGTTAATATTGTCAATTTATGAGGAGAGTTGCTAGAGAAGATTTCCACAGCTTCCAGAATTGCAACCATCTCTGCTGTTAAAAGACTTTTTTTTTAATGAAGAAAAATATCCCGTTCAACCTCTGATGAGTTATAATTGGGACATATATTGTTTTCACTTCCAAATAATATGAACAACTGCCGATATGAGAAAGTGGTATCACATTTATCAAATCATTGTAAATAGGGACAATCACAATTATCACTTATGTACGTTAAAAAACAAACAAACAAAAACGAAAACAAAAATCAAGAAGAAACTCTAAACAACAATAATATTAAAGTGGAGGGGTGTAAAGGCCTGATGGTTCCAGTTATATAGGCTAGGCCTAACTAACTTGAACATATTTTAATTGACTTTCATCTGTTAAGTCATATGCATTGTAAGAACAGCATCAGATTATGGAAGTGAAAAGATGTAGGGCCTAGGCCTATTATCTGTTATAGGCCCTACTAGGCCTATATCCTTTCAGCATTTGCTACACGTCAGTGTTCAGCGAACTGCTTTAATGTGTAGGCCCTATAGGCCTACTATATAATTGCTTTGGCATTTTGGTGAATGGGTCAAATAAATAGTTCAAAACTACATAAAAATAAAGAGTTAGTCTATCGCCAACATAGTTTCGAGCTTTGTCAAAAATAACGCCCGACAAACACTGAGGTCGCCTTAAAAATAAAATTTCAAATGCAACATGGAGGTCGCCAGTAACACTGTCCTTTAACAACGAAATTGATAAACAACATCGAGCGACAAGAAGTTTTGAACCGTCATGGTCACCTAAGGCAGCGAGCACGGTGTTTGAAGATGACAAAGGTTTACATTCCTCGATCTGTTAATAAATAAAGACAATTTTCAAAACTTACACATGGATTCCCCCAGCCTGAGAAAACATTTAGTAGTTGCCAATGTTGCCAGACAGATAACTCTATCTCTAACCCTACCTCTAATACTAACCCCAACCAAAATGAACGGTCATTCCAAAGGGAAGTAACTCTAAACAAGAAATCGCTAAAATAGTATTCTGCCAACTTGGCAAAGTTTAATAGTGGGAAGTTTTAGACTGTGTCGAAGTGAGATACGCTCACTTGTCTGCGTGAATAACCTTAGGGGATAATGGTGGACAGTGGGAAATTATTCTTCCCATTTACCCGAATTTAATCTTGTGACTATGTGCTGCAGAGTCATAGATTATGCTTCCATAATCTCTTTTACCTCGAATGAAAGATTTTTAAAACATGATTGTCAATTACCTCTGGGGCTAATGGAAGTTGGTGAAATACACAACAGTCGGTTGTAACACAGAATCGGAATACTCTTCATTTAGAGAAATACACAATAGTCATATCCTTATCTTGTGGGACCCAAAGATGCAGCAATAGAAAATACAATCAGCGACCCATATATTGACTGCTTGCTTTAGGGTCAGCGAACCAGAGCTGACCAAGACCCTACTCTAGTACCCTGTATTTCTATATAGAGTGACGACAACTAAAATTTGGCCGCCATTTTTGGTCGTACCCGTATTGCAGGAAAATGGACCCGATCATGAGTTCCGGACCTAATTTGCATTTTCGTTTAGGTTAGCTAATAATTTGAAATAAAATTAGATGCAAATACAGTAGCACATATTTGTACTATTATTTGTATTTCAAGTAACAAAACAAAAAGAAGAAAACTAGTTTACTTACCGGTTTATTGAAATGAATCAGTAGCGTGGATTTTTAACACATACTCCGTTGAATTTTATATTCCGTTAGAATTCCACTATTTAGCAACAAATATTCCGTTAGAGTTGCAACACTTAGGAAAAAACATACTCCCATCGAATTGAACCATTTACCTAGTTTGAAATGTGGAAACTGGTGAATGACTGTTGTAGACACTGCCAGCTTTTTTACATCCAGATGATCACGCCAGTTTATGTTTTCATTTAAAATGCGACTATGTACAGATAGTTTTAACAAAATCTAATTACATATTTTGGACCGGAGATTTTATTATAATTTTATTATATAACTATATTATATAATTTATTATTATTATATATATATATATAATATATATATAGTAATTTTGGGAGCCGCGCTGGTGTAGTGGCTTCGGTGTTGTACTGGCGACCAGGTGTTCATGGTTCAAACCCGGGCGTCGGCGTTTGAAGAAATGTTTACGGCCGGAAATTTGACTGAATAGCCTGAACGGCTCCTGTGATAAACCCTCTGTGGATGGGAAGGAGCGAAGCTCCTGACCGGGTTGGAAGGAAAGTCCTCAGGTTCCCCAGCCTCGCAATGACATGTCATTGGGCCGAAGGGCTGAAAGCCCAAGTGCTGCTGGTTAAGGAAAAAAAAAATATATATATATATATATTTATATATATATATTATTATATTTATTTTTATTATAAATAATATATATTATTATTTATTATAATTTATTATAATAATAAAAATATATTTATATTTTTATTATATAATTTATATATATATATATATATATATATATATATATATATATATATATATATATATATATATATATATATATATATATATATATATATATATATATATATATATATATATATATATATATAGTTTTTATTATTATTATATAATAATATTATATAATTTATTATAGAATGTTATATAATTTTATTACAATTAAAAAATATTAATAAAATAATAAAAATATAAAATTTTATTACATGATATCATTTTATATTTTATATATTTAAATTATATAATTATAAACTTATATTACATAATTTAAAATTTATATATATATATATATATATATATATATATATATATATATATATATATATATATATATATATATATATATATATATATAATCTTATAAATATAGAAGAAGTGTTAAGAATAGACAGACCTGGGGAACTGCATAATATAGTCAAACAATATTTATCACGAACAAATGTTAATATTAGTGTCTGGGAATGTGAAGGTCTGATGCTGTTCTTACAATGCATATGACTTTTAACAGATGAAAGTCAATTAAATATCTTTTAAAGTCAGTTATATAACTGGAACCACCAGGCCTTTACACCCCTCCATTTTAATATAATTCTTGTTCAGAGTTTCTTCTTGATTCTGTTTGTTTTTTGTTTGTTTATTTATTTAACGTATTAGCATAATTGTGATTGTCCCTATTTACAATGATTTGACAAATGTGATGCCACTTTCTCATCGGCAGTTGTTCATATTATTTGGAATTAAAAACAATATATATCCTAATTATAACCCATCAGAGGTTGAACGGGATATTTTTCTTAATTAATTTTAAAAAAAAAAATCTTACTCGACGCTTATTCCCGCTACTAACCCTGGTATTGTTGACAAAAAATGGCGTCCACGTCGTTCAGCCTCGTTTTCGATTCTGACTCAGTTGACATCACTCTATATAGAAATACAGGCCACTACCCTACTCCACCTCCGGGTGGTGGTCCTGGAAACAGGCTGCATCTCTGCAGTCTGGCTGAGAGAGTAGGGATCGAAGAGGAAAAGCAAACCCTGTCCAAAAATACTGCTGAAGTCGGATGTGTCAGCCGAAAGGCACAGATATCACAGCTCCGGTGTAAACAGACACAACGCAACCAACGTCCTTTTCAGGACGAACGAGGAAAAAGAGGAAGAATATCCGTATTTTAAATATGTATCGTCAGCAGTGTTGCCACGTTGAATTTAAAATAAAAAAATCTAGATTGTACCTTACAAAACAAGTAGATACACCTAGATTTTTAATTTTGTGCTACGGTAAATGTGGGTGCTACACCAGTTATCACTATCGATAACTATGAATTGGCAGTGGTGCACCACTTCACATACCTAGGGTCTACCATCAATGACAAACTCTCCCTGGATACAGAAATATACAGCCGCATTCGCAAAGCTGCAGCTACCTTTGCCTGCCTCACATCGCGTGTTTGGGGAAACTCCAAACTCACAATGAAGACCAAAGCTGCGGTATATAACGCCTGCGTCACCAGCACACTCCTATATGGCAGCGAGACCTGGACGACCTATTCTTCTTCTTCTTCTTCCGTCCTTAGCCACCGACCGTCAAAGCGGTCAGTGGCCATTACGCCTAGTGGCGTCTTAGGGCAACAGCAGATAGGTTTTCTTTGCCAATGTTTCCCATCACGCCTAATGGCGTCTTTAGGGCAACGGCAAATCAAACCATTTGCTGTTGTTTCCGTAATCGAAGTGACTGGCAAACGGGTGATCAGCCCGCTGTATGGACGACCTATGCTAAGCAAGAAAGAAGGCTCAATACCTTCCATTTGCGGTGTCTACGCCGCATCCTCGGCATCTCGCGGAAAGATAAAGTGACAAATGTCGAGGTGTTGTCACGTGCTGGCCTTCAAAGTATGTATACGCTGCTTAGACAGCGCAGACTTCGCTGGCTTGGCCATGTTCGCCGCATGGAAGATGGTCGCATCCCAAAAGATATCTTCTACGGACAATTAGCAGATGGCAAGAGAACAGTTGGGCGACCACAGCTGAGGTTCAAAGATGTGTGCAAGAGAGATATGAGGGCACTGGACATGGATCCAGCAACATGGGAGGATGAAGCTGCCGATCGCACTAAGTGGCGATGCTATTTACGGCGCCACCTCAGATTGGGCGAAGAGAGGCTCACACAACAAGCAGAGGAGAGGAGAAAACGTCGAAAGGAGCACCAGGAAAATAAGCAGCTGAGGGTTGCCACCTCAGTGGCGCATTCCCATAGTCAGTTATGACTGAAGGGGCTATTATTATTATTAGCCTTACGCTAAATTAGGCGCTTTAGGCTACGTTGGGCTGAGTATACAAAGGAGGACGCGTTAATTTCACTAATTTAATACATGCATGTAAATAATCATGATAACATATATAGAAATACTTCTACGACATTTTTTATAGTAATCTTAAGTCTTCATAAACAGCATGTTCTAATAATTTTGTTCCATCAAGCATTATTGTTTCATCATCACTAAATATTCAGTCTTTAACATTGTACTTTTTACTCCAACTAAATGCTCATGGAAGTCTGTACATGTAACATTCTTATCATTTTATTGAACTTGTAATATTCCTTTTATGCATTCAACAGTGAATTTGTTTCTGTCCTTTGTCCACTAACTTTCCATAAAAGACAAAAAAAAAAAGCCTCTCAGTATTAAAATTTTTTTTTTTGGAACAGCAAAAAAAAAAAAAAAAAATAAGCAATTAGCAGTAGTTCCGAATTTAACTCTACATTTCTTGATTGTTCAAAGAATTTGATCCACTTTTCAGTAGTTGAAAAAAAGTAAATATTATCATAGAGATTTGATTTGACATAACTGATCAGACCGTCAATTAATAAAAGATTTTTGTCATTATTTTCATGTCCTCACTCATTAAATATTTGGTGGAGGCCATAACATGTTGGAACTTGTAAAAATGTCATTCAGCCAAAACAATTAAATTCCTCAAAAGATTTTCGCATAAAAGGCGAAAAAAAAAAAGAAACGATTTTTTTTTCTTTCTATTTTTGTTTAAAAGCCGAAAAATGAAATTAAAAAAAAAAAGTCCGGCCCGACGCTGTATTTTCACGTGAAAAGCCGGCAACATCCGAACATTTGGTCAACCTAATCACGTGACGTTCTTCAACTAATAAAGGAAAATGACTACTCGTCACGACCAAAAACAAAAACAAACTCAGATCTAGACAGAGTTGCCAGGTGAAAACTGTGACAAAAGTCAAACCCCTTCACAAATAAAGCTAAACACTTTTGGAAAAAAAAAAACTATTTATAAAATTATCCATACTCGCAAAAAAAGCGCCAGACCGAGGTCATCAGCAGTGTTGCCACAGCTGGGTATTTTTTACTAGATCTGGATTTTTCGGATTCCGTCTGGGTACATTGGTATTTTTTTTTTTAAATCTGCATTAATCTCGGTATATTTGACAATTGGCATTTACAACCTATGCATATTCTGAGCATTAAAAAAATATTTATATTATAATTAAATGTTAAAAATTATGTGCTATATATTTTTTATTTCACTTAAATTTAATTCTTGTTTTTAACCACATCAATGACGTTGTTTTTTGACTCATTTACATCAATTATCTATTTCCTGTTATTCTGTTAATGGCTGTCATCTACAATACTCAGTCATTTTTGCGAAGTGTTTTAAAGTATTCGTTTTACATTTTAGAATTAAGCAGATAAAAAGCATATTTTTTTTTTTAAATTATAAGATTATAAAATAAGCGATGATGATGGTACGCTAGGTCGTTGTAGCAGCACGACGACACACACGCCACCGCGTAAAAATGTGAAGCCATGGTATCAGCAGGCTTTTTGTGCGGAATAGCTAACAGACAGCGAACTGAAGGATTGGATAAAGCCGGAATCTGGCAATTGCTATGCTGTGATTTGTACGGTCTGTTCCTATAATTTAACTAATGCCAACAAAACAGCTTTATTGGCACATAAAAGCACACAGAAGCACATGAAAAACTTCGAAGCCAAAAGCAAAACTCTGAACATTAACAAGTTTTTCATCAAACCAAAATAGCCCTGTCTCCAAGATAAAATTGCTAAAACGGAGATACTGTTGTCGGCTTTCATGGGATAACAATACTCAGTTTTCGCAAGCTGATCATTTGATTGAATGTTGCAAGCAGATGTTTCCAGACAGCGCAATTGCTCAAAAAATGTCACTGAAGCGTACCAAGGCTGCCTGTGTGATGCAGCACAGCATTACTCATTTCGAGCGGCTTGAAGTTATAAACACTTGCAGAAATCACAAGTTTCTATAACACAGCCCTACAAAGAAAAAAAAATTTTTTGGTGCCAAACATTTTACTCTTGATTGTACATAAATGAGGCCTGCTCAATCCACATATCACATTTACTTGTCTGTAGCAGCTCTACTTTTTGAGATACAGACATTTTTGTATTTCATTAATACAGGGTGACCCAAAAAAACGGGCCCGCGCGCGCACAAATAGTGCGCGCGCGGGCCCGTTTTTTTTGGGTCACCCTGTATTATTACAATATTTTCTATATAAGGCTATGTAAAAAAAAACTATTGCTGTCTAGTCCTTTACAAAAGAAAACTGCTTGTTTACTCTCCGTTTCAGTTTTCCAAGAATCTTCCCAGAATTGCCTTTTTTAGATTTTAAGCCACTGCATGCATGTTAGTATGCTACTTATTTTATTACACTTCTAACAGAGAATGGCATCATCTTCAAGAAGAGCATGTTTTCTTTCACCGCATTTATTTTGTTATATTTGTGGAGAGTACACTTTTAAAGAAGAACATAATAATAATAATAAATTCTTTAAGCACCAAACACGGCGCATAAGGCAGAAACCAGTGCTCTCCAGGTTGTTCGTTGTGACGCCACTCCTCTTAGCTCTTGCACATTATTTAGGCCCAACGTTCTTCCTTCTCTTATTATTGTTCTTCTGAGTGTTTCTTTTGGTCTTCCTTTTTTCCTCTTACCCTCAGGAACCCAAGTGAATGCCTGTAGTGGTATTCTGTTGTTTTGCATTCGTAGGACATGACCGATATATGACCATCGTCTTTTCCTTATATAGTCGGAGACATATTTCTGCCTAGAGTCTTCTCTTATTTGTCGATTAGTCTTGAATTCTTTCCAACTGATGTTCATGAGTTTTCTAAGACATTTGTTCTCGAATGTATTCAGCTTGTTCTCCAATGATTTTGTTATTTTCCAACTCTCACAGCCGTATGTTAACATTGAGATAACATTTGAATTAAACAGACGAAGCTTGGTATGTATATTCAATGATCGTAATTTCCAAATGTTAGATAATCTATTGAAGGCGCTAGCTGCCAAAGCAATTCTAGTATGGATTTCTCTTGTTGTGTCACCATCCTGAGTCATTTTACTGCCTAAATAATTGAAACTTTCAACTTTCTGTAGTTTTTCCCCGTTCAAGATGATATCAAAGGTCTCGTTAGAAAAGTTCATAGAAGAACATAGGAAGCTGTTGCGGGTGAAATTCTCGCAACATCGTTTTATGTACAATATATATTTTGTAATGAAAGGGAAACAATTGCTTGAAATTTATATTCACTTTTCATTGTAAGCAGTTGTCTCCTCGCGTTGGTATCGAACGCAGTTAAGTTTGTTAGGCGTTCTTGAATCATGTCCATGTATGGTCTGGCTAGGCCGCTTTTTAAAAAAACGGTTGGCAACCAGTTGGGTCATCCTTATAAGGTAATCATTCTTAAGCTGGTTCTTAGTAAAGGTCCTTGCGTCTTAAGTTGTCTGAACTGTGGTCGGTTTGCGCTGGACTGCGCATGCCTAAGTCTTGGGTCTTTGTCGATCGATTTCCGCCCACCAGTCAGTGAGCGCAGATTTGCAGAGCTAGCAAGACGCCTCAGTGAGAGGGTCTCGGCTATTTTTTGTTCTGTCAGGAATGTGAAGTCCTCTTAATGGATATTTCGTTTATTCGAGATGATACCTCTAGTGTATTTCCACACGCCGGGAGGCGTATTATTTCTGTGGTTATTTCCTGAAGGCAAGGTAAATTACATTTACATTAACTTTATCGATATATGTTCGTGAGTGACATTTGATTCATAGCCTGTCTTTGAAAGTCGTCATCACGAGATGTTTTCTCAGCTCACATATTGCTACATTGTACCGCATCGGGTTGATGCATGTCCCAAGGACTATTACTTGCTACTTCGCTACATGAACTAGGTTTGAAACCTTTTGTTATCTAGAGGATGTTTTGGAGGACATTATTTATACTTCAGAAGACGTGTCGGTCTTGCTGAAGTCAGATTAAGGAGAGTGAACTGATCTCATACATCTGGTTATCTCCTGGCTAAGATAGAAAGGGATGGAGAATTTTCCCGACTACATTACAGCCTTATAATGTATTGACATGCCTGTGAATCATCTTTATTATGATGCTGTCTACCGTCCATTGCTGTACTGAATATGTTGCTGTGGTAATGACTGTCTGATGTACCTACATATTCGCGTATACATTTTGTCGCTGTGGCGTCCACAATAAATGATACAGAAAAACGTCGCTAGCTGTTACAAGCATCATTGACTTTATACGTCGTGAGTTAACTGACGTCCTTGTGTGGATTGCCCTGTTTTTGTATGATCATTGTTTGACTGAACATCATCTGCACACTTCACAAAACCAGACCACGGGCACCATCACAAAAATCACAAAAAGTGGAAATATCCAGATTTAGATTCTGCTAGGCGACCTGTTCCACACGGAGATGACATACCAATTCCAACTTTCAGTCAGATTTCGGATTCCCTGCTAGAAGATGAGACAGCAGTGGCATGTGGAACGACAAGTGACAGTGATAGTGATTTCGAAGATGATTTTTCAGATGCTCAACGCTTCGACCAGCTTGAACTAAATGATCTAATCCGAGATCTAGATCTCTCCAAGGAATCTTCGGAACTTTTGGCTTTAAGATTGAAAGAAAAAAAATTACTGACTGCTGAAACAAAGGTTACATTTTATCGCAGCAGAGAGCAAGGTTTTATTCCATTCTTTTGTAAAGAAAACAACCTTGTGTTTTGTACTAATGTAGGAGGTCTTGTTAACAAAATGGGTGTAAGTTATACACCAGATGAGTGGCGACTTTTCATTGACACCTCTAAAAGAAGTTTTAAGGGTGTTCTCTTACACAATGGTAACAAATATGGCTCAATTCCAATTGCTCATTCTACTACAATGAAGGAGGAGTATGCTACAATAAGCACAGTTCTGGAAAAATTGAAGTATTTAGAACATAACTGGATGGTTTGTGTAGATCTTAAAATGATGAACTTCTTGCTTGGCTAGCAAATGGGATTCACCAAATATCCATGCTTTATATGTTTGTGGGATAGCAGGGCAAAAGATATGCACTGGACAAAGAAACAGTCGCCGTTGAGGGATGAATTTAAAGTTGGAGAAAAAAATATTGTCAATAAGCCTCTCATTGATCGAAAAAGAGTTCTACTGCCACCATTACATATAAAGCTTGGCTTGATGAAGCAATTTGTTAAGGCACTGAACAAAGATGGTACCTGTTTTAATTACTTATGCAGAAAGTTTCCAGAATTGAGCTTAGACAAACTTAAAGCTGGAATTTTTGATGGAC
Organism: Oreohelix idahoensis; assembly: GCA_024509875.1. Taxonomy (NCBI): domain Eukaryota; kingdom Metazoa; phylum Mollusca; class Gastropoda; order Stylommatophora; family Oreohelicidae; genus Oreohelix; species Oreohelix idahoensis. The sequence continues at coordinate 110,130 of JAMPIV010001310.1, read as the reverse complement.
CTCAAATTAGAAAGTTAATAAACGATCCAAATTTTATTGATTCCATGAACAAAAAAGAGTCCACAGCCTGGTCATCATTTGTGTTAGTTGTGCAAAACTTTCTGGGTAACTTTAAAGCAGACAATCATTCTAGAATTAGTTGGAAACATGATGTCGAGTTTTTGTGAACTTGGATGCAACATGAGCATAAAATTGCACTACCTCCATAACCATTTACATTTATTTCCGGAGAATCTTGGCGACTTTAGTGAGGAGCAAGGTTAAAGATTTCACCAAGATATAAAAACAATGGAAGAGAGATACCAGGGACTTTGGGATGCCCACATGATGGCAGATTACTGTTGAACCCTTAAGCTTGACTGTCCGGGCATATCACATTCCAGGAAGTCCTCGAAAAGATCCTTTTTGCGTGTTTACTAAACAAGTGCTAGTGATAAAGTTTTATTACATTTTTGGTAATATATGCACAGTAATTACATATAATATGAATGCAGACTAAAGTCAAAATGCCACTGATAGCACCTAACTCTAGGATTGTACATAACAATTGCCCTACTAATATGGTCATTCTTAGTTATCTCAAAAACCAGAGCTGATAGAAAAAATCTGATTACATTTTTGGAATCAGCAACCCAAAATTACACAAGAACAACTATAAAATTTAAAGCACCGAAATGTGTGTATACCAGTGTAATCGTTGATAAGACTACTGATGACTCTATGATTCAGATGTTGGCAGTCGGTGTGCAATTCTGTGACACAAAAATAAGAAAAGTAGTTGATTCACTGTTAGACGTCATTGAGGTGGAGGATGGGACTTGTCTTGGTATATTTCCAGAGGCTAAAAAATTGTTGAGCACGCATGCAATCCCGCTTAGTAACGTCATTGGTTTTGCTGCAGACAACTGTGCCACTATGATAAGGACTGCAAGTGGTTTACAGGCACAGCTGAGGAAAGAGATACCACATGTCTTATTTCTCGGCTGTGTTTGTCATTCATATGCACTTTTTGCAAATGCTTCCAGCAACCACCTACCATCTTGGCTTGAAATTTTCATAAAGAATGTCTGCTTATATTTTTCGCGTAGTAGTAAAAGAAATCTCCAGTTCCAGTTAATACAAGATGTAGTTCGAGTCCAGAAACATAAAGTGTTGAAGCTGTGTGAAACCCCCTGGTTGTACCGCGAAGCAGTCATTCAGAGGATCCTTGAGCAATGAGATGCTCTGCACTTTTATGTCCAATCCGAAGCTTCAGTGGACAACGTCGACGGTGCGGGGCAAATCCTGCAGACGATGAACACTGTTGACACAAAGCACATGCTTCTATTTGTCGGCTACATACTGGGTAAAGTTAACGCCATGAACATCGAATTCCAGTCCGAGAACTTCCGTCTTCACAAGTGTAAACGAGTGTAACAAGAGAGTATCGTTTTCTTCTCAGTATGTTTATTAGGCAGGAAGTATTGCAACATGAGCATGCACTCTTGCCGACATTGATCCTTCGGATGTACAGGTGCAGAAGAAACTGAATTACATTGAGCTGGGTGGACGATGTGAAGCGTCGTTAATCCGACAACTGTTACGAGATAAAGAAGTCCAGTTTCGCAAGGATGTATTGGCATACCTGATTGAAATTTGTACTCAAATACCACGCAGGTTCCCACTTGGACAAAACAGTGTTCTGGCGCAAATGCAGCTGTTGGATCCAAAGCAAGCTGTCGAGATCAACAAACCGTCTGTCATGCCATTAGCAGCGCAGTTTCCAACATTTGTTTCAGAAGAGAGCCTTGATTGTCTGTCTGATCAATGGCTAGAACTGACATCATACCGAAAAGATCTTGGACATCTGGTGGATGAGGATCCGCCCGCATTCTGGCTGGGACTGCAACAAGTAACAGATGCTAATAACCAGAAGAAATTTGATATTTTGGCTGACTTCATGTGCATGCTTATGGCACTACCTCACTCCTTAGCCTGCGCCGAAAGAGTGTTTTCGAAGGATAACTTAGTTACAACTAAACAAACCAACAAACTTTTGTGTGAAACAGTTTGCAATCGAATGCTACCCAAGCAAGCAGTTGCCAAAGATGGAGCTTGTCAAAAGTTTAATCCTAATAAAAAGAGTGGTTGAAGATGTACGTGAATGCTACCCAAGCAAGCAGTTGCCAAAGATGGAGTTTGTCATAAGTTTAATCCTAATAAAAAGAGTGGTTGAAGATGTACGTCACAGAAGATGAAACAAATGGTGATGAAGATGACATAAAGATGGAAGAACTGAAGGCAGCACTGGAGAAAATCAAGATGGGCAAAGCAGCAGGGCATGATGGTATAACACCAGAAATGGTTAAGTACATGGGAGCATCAGGTGACCTATTACTCTTAAGGGTCCTACAGGCAACGTGGTGCAAACCAAATGAATGGGAGATGCCATCATAACACTGATTTTCAAAAGCGGTGACAATCAACAATGTGGAAACCATAGAGGCATATCCCTTCTCAGTGTCCCTACTAAAACCTGCTCTAGAATCCTAGAGCAGAGAATCAGATGCCTAGCTGAGCCACAGTTGGATGAGGCCCAGTGCAGATTCCGAGCAAACTGAAGTACTCAAGACCTTATCTTCACACTCAAACAGCTGAGTGAAAAGACCCTTGAGTATAAGAGTGAGATCCATCTTTGTTTCATAGATCTGGTAAAGGCATCTGACAGGGTCCCCTGGAGCACACTTTGGGACTGTTTGGCAAGGAAGAACATTCCAGCACCTCTGATTCATGCTATACAGAGCTTCTACAAGTCTTACAGAAATTATATGAGGACAGCAAACCATAACTCAGAAGAGTTCAGGATCACCCCTGGTGTAAGACAAAGTGATATCCTGTCACCTTACCTTTTCACACTTCTCATGGACGATGTCATCAAGGCATGTAAGGAGAAGACAGGTGTTAAGTGTCAGTTTATTTTAATATCCCCTCTTAATACTTTTACTTATATTTCTAGTCTAAGGGAAGTTACCTTTAGTTTTCTTTTTGGGTATTGGGTTTATTCAGTGGTTATTTCCTCTTGATCTTACTTGTGTCTAGTTGCATGGCCATATAAGGTCTTGTTCACAGATTTTCCTGGAACAGCTTCGAGCACATTTCTTGTTTTGCTGTTATAGCCTCTTGGTCTTACTTGTCCCAAGTTATATGCCAATATAAGGTTCTGTGCGTCGATTTTCTTGGAAGAGTTTCAGGTACATTCCTGTAGTGAGCGAACTCAGGTTGTACGATTGTTTGTACACATGCGCTAGATTCGAGGCGCTACGGGAAGTCAGATTTTTGTGGGAGTCGCATGATGTTTTCAAGCTGAAAGATTGTTCAGCGTTTTCGCTCTGGAAAGTGCCTGAGGGGAATCATTGTCTTCAGTGATTAGATTATATCTTCAAGTCCCCTATAATGTAATTCTGGTACGGATTTATAAGTGTAGTTTATGGCATATGTTTTTCTGGTGTTTGATTCATGGAAGGCCAGGTAAAGAAGACATTTTGGAGCTTATTTGTACTGCCATAACTTTGAGTTATTTAAGCGACTCACTCCCGAGGCGGAGTTGTGGTAACATTGCTATATTTTCTCCAGAGTTGATGAACTATATGTTCTATGAACTATTTACGTAAGCCCGCTGTGTAAGGCGGCCTATTTTCACCAAGAGGTGTTGTACTAGAATATCACTGAACTATTTACGTAAGCCCGCTGTGTAAGGCGGCCTATTTTCACCAAGAGGTGTTGTACTAGAATATCACTGAACTATTTATGTAAGCCTGCTGTGTAAGGCGGCCTATGTTCACTAGAGGTGTACTACTAGAACGTCAATGAACCATATATATGTATGCTGCTGTTCAAGCAGCATATATTCTGCCTGATATGTATTGGCATGTAATTACGTCTATGATTTGCTGTACCTTCATCCATATGACAGTGTATGTGTTGATGTCGGCGTATCGTTATCTTGTACTGCAATAAAATGTTTGGAAAACGTCACCAGCTGTTCAGCGCTTCTGACTTTATCATCCTGTATTCCCGTGACATTTTCATGACCTATTTCTTGTAGCCCCTGTGTGGGCGTGTACGTCAACACATTATACTAGTAGCAGTACCATCTACCAACAGAGGCAGAACACCTATCATCTCCTAGTAGCACCTCATATATTGCAGCACTTGACTTGCAACAGTACGTAGTGATTAGCAACAGATTAGCCACATGCAACAGTTGTCACAAACAGTTTCTGCAATAGCAGTTCATGAATCCTTACAACAGACAGTGACTCACAACAGTAGCTCCCAATGGTGGTGATTTGTTTACAGACCACAACAGTGGCGGCAAGTCTCCAACAACAGGAAAGTATTCAGTGGGGTACTGTAAGATGAGACAGGTCTGTATTTCAGAGCTGGCATTTGCTGATAATGTTGCCTTGATTGCTAAATCAGAAGCACATCTCCAATCCAACCTGCAAGTCTGGAAGGAAGAGCTGGAGAAGAGAGGGATGGTCATAAGCAGCTCTAAAACAAAATCCATGGTGATATCACGAGAAGAAAGAAGACATCAGATTAAGCTGGGAGAACAGGTCCTGGAGCAGGTCAACCACTTTAAATACACCAGAGCTATTATAGACCGACAGGGAGGCATCAATGAAGAGTTGGCCACTCAAAAAGCAGCAGCTGAGAGACTTTTTGAGGCCATAAATCGAGGATTCCTCAGCAAGAGAGAGGTTGGTAAGAAAACACAGATGGCTATATACCACTCAACCTATGTCCCAGTCTTGACATATGGATGCGAGTCATATGCAATAACTACAATCTACAAAAGCCAGATCCAAACCTCAGAAATGAGGTATCGGAGGGAGGTGTTTGAAGTAACAAGAAGAGACATGGTCCACAACCAGATAATACGTCAAGGCCTAAAATCCCACCCCCTGCAGACCCAAGTAGAAAAGTCCCAACTAAGATGGTTTGGCCATGTCTGCAGAATGGGAAAAGATTGGCTACCATGACAAGCATGGAAACAAAGAGCCAGGGATCTAGACCCCCAGGATGACCCAGAGTCCGCTGGGAAGACTACAATAGACAGTCTTTGAAGGACTGAGGACTAGAATGGAACCAAGCCAGGAGGAAGACAGCCAATAGGATAGTCTGGCGCCCTCTCTTCCAAACCTCTACACCTCACAGTAGAAGCGGAAAGACTAAGTAAGTAAGTAAAGAGACACAAAAGGACACAGAAACTTTATAAGTTTGAGATTTTTTGAATACACTACTCTAAGAAGGCATACAGAGGAAAAGCCATATGAGTGTGATCTTTGAAATGATGCATTTTCTCAGGCTGCTCAGATAAAGAGGCACGTGTTGAAACACATTGGAGAGATGTATAAATGTGATGCTTGCTGTATTAGGTATTAGGTTTTCTCAAGTCTGTATTCTAAAATTACACAACAGAAGGCACACATGTGATATTTGTGATATTACATTTTCTCAAGTCTTTATTCTAAAACAGCACACAACAAGACATACTTGAGAGAAAATTTCTAAGTGTTATGTTTGATGTATTAGGTTTTCTACAGGCGCTCACTTGGGTTCCTGAGGGTAAGCGGAAAAAAGGAAGACCAAAAGAAACACTCAGAAGAACAATAATAAGAGAAGGAAGAACGTTGGGCCTAAATAATGTGCAAGAGCTAAGAGGAGTGGCGTCACAACGAACAACCTGGAGAGCACTGGTTTCTGCCTTATGCGCCGTGTTTGGCGCTTAAAGAATTTATTATTATTATTATTATTATTAGGTTTTCTCAAGTCTGTATTCTAAAATTACACAAAAGAAGGCACACATGAGAGGGACTTCCTAAGAGTGTTGTTACATTCTAAAACAGCACACAATTTACAAAACATACATGAGAGACAATTTGTAAGTGCAATGTTTGTGGTGTTGAGTTTACTCATCTGTATTCTAAAACTGCCCACTGGACGTACATCAGAGACAATTTATGTGTTTACCTTACACAATTTGTAAGCATGATGTTTGTAATTCAAGTTTACTCATTCATTATTCTTCAGCCCCCTTTTCACAAAATATCTTGATGGTTTAAATTATTTGATCACTTCCTGTAGACTTCATTGTGCAAAGTGGTAGTGAAAAAAGTATTTTGTTGTGTAAATTGAAATCACAACCAGATTTGTTATTGTTGTTGTTTAATAGGGCTGCTGAGTTTCTCACTCTTTTGCAGCCAGTAACAAGTTCAACACTCTTTGGTAACACTGAAGATCTAGGCTTTTCTTGTGGCTTTTCTACCATTCCGAAACATGTTGAGTTAAAGTCATGAGCTCCAGTTTCTCCAGCTTAGCTTGCATTTAAAGGATCATCACATAGGAGTCCCAAGCTAGGAGTAAGAAGTATGTGGCATACTGTGCATTCCCTGCCATCCAAGAGGGCTGTCCAACTATGTAGAGTTAAAATACTGTGCTCTGGTTCTGGGCTCTCCCAAGGAAATGTCACGTCCTGCACAGAGCCACTTCTCAGTTCCCCTGCTTATCAGTGGATCCATAGTGAGATCCTCCTACATGCAGTCAACTAAGTCAAAGTTAAAGAATCACGTCTGGGAATCAAAGCTTAGTGTGCAATGATGAGTTCTCAACATGTTTCACCACAGAGGGAATCCATGGAAGTGTGTGGATGATTTTAAGCATCATTGAGGGTGTAATTAGCCTCACAGAGGCTCACTTCCACATATGTATACTGCAGCATTGTGTATAGCTGGTGGTCATTTAAAGATGACTCCAGATATGCCTCCATGCATCTCAGCAAGATAAATGTAATCTTTGTGGTGCTATATTTTGTGATATACTACAGAGAGGTCTTATAAATGTGATTTTGTTTGTTGTAAAGTGTGGCCTCTGCCTGTTAGCTAAGAACATACTCAGACATACAGAAAAGAAGCCATGTAATTATGATGTTTCTGATGCAGTGTTTTCTGTGGATGCTCAAATTTTGCCAATAACACGAAAAGATCTATAAATATTGTATGTGTGTGCTACAACAGAAATGGAATCCAGTGGACTCTGACAAAGCAGTTGGACGATCTGGATTTTGCTGATGACTTGGCTCTTCTGTCCCATAACTGTAATCAGATACAGGATAAAATGAAAACACTTGATGAGAGATCACAGCAACTGGGTCTGAAAATACACAGGGAAAAGAAAAATAATGAGAATAAATGCAGGTAATGATAACAGGGTTGAACTTGAAATAACACCACTACAAGATGTAGAATCGTACACATATCTTGGCAGCAATATAGACAAAGTTGGAGGGACAGACAGTGATATCAAACTAAGAATACAAAAAGCAAGAGGAGCTTTCATTGCATTGGGAAATATGTGGAGATCAAGAGAAATAAGATCCAACATGAAAATAAGAATCTTCAGCTCAAATGTGAAGTCAGTCCTATTGCATGGCTCTAAGACATAGAGAACAACAAAAACACCAACCAAAAAGCTACAGACTTTCATAAATGGGTGCTTGCATAGAATAGAAGGATTAAAATGGTATGACAAGGTTACCAATGTGGAACTGATGGCAAGACCTAGACAAGTGCCAGTTGAACAAGAGTTGAGGAGAAGACGATGGCGATGGATAGGACACAGACTGAGGAAACTTGTTGATAGCATTACAAGGCAGTCCTTGTTCTGGAACCCCCAGGGCAAGAGAGGCAGAGGTAGACTAAGAAGCACATGGAGAAGAGAGCTGGAAACAGAGGTGAAAATGATGACGATAACGTGTAAAGAACTTGAGATGATGGCACGTGACAGTAGGACTTGGCATGTGTTTGTTGAAGGCCTATGCTCCTTTGGGAGTGGAGGGTTATGAATTTATGAATGAATTATTTTTCAGTTCCCTAAGGAGCAGTGGGGCCTCAACAAATGTATGTCAAGCCTTGACTTCCTGTGTCATCTGTTAAATGTCTTACCATAACTCTTTCATGTCTGCCTCCAGTTCCCATCTCAAAGTGTTTTTTTTAGTTTCGCTCCTTCTGTCTATCTCTCTAAAAATAAATAAATACATATACATGTGTACACACACAAAATGGTACATATTACCACCTCAACAAAAATTAAAGATAGGAGCTACTGATGAGTGTAACAGTGGCACTGATAAAATACTACTTATATATATGATAGGAAACTCTTTACAGAGCGATACAACAGGAAGCAATCTGATCATCAGAAGTGGTTCCCCCGTCCGACAAGTGTTTCAGCCCATATACTCCTTTACACTCTAAGGGGGGCGGGCCCACTTAGGTCATGACTCCCAAGCGTCTCAGCCTCCTGTTGTCTTGTATCAAAAATGAACCCATTTCACTTATGGTAGCAACTTTAATCCACAACTCTGCCAGCCGTGGAGGCAATTGTGAAAGTAACAAAGCAAAGACAAATTATTCTGTTTGTTCCATCGCACACACTGAGACACCATTGCGAAGCAGACGAGTCTAGCCATTGCGCGTTCGCCACTGAAATTCTGACACTGGACACCCCTATAATATACACTGCCTGTTGCCGCTCAGTCACAGTCCGTTCACTAGTACACCAAAAAACTCAGCATATTGTGGGACTTAGAAAAATTCCTGGTGTTTCTTGTACCGCAGCGTTTATTGTCACGATTTCCATTGCCCATTGCGGTTGTTCCACAGCCAGCCTGATGCCTTTTTGGCAGTTTCACTAAGCCTCTTCAGTGCCCTTGTTCTCGACTGTCCCCTCAGCCCCAACAGTTTCAATAGATCATACACTGATGCAGCCACAAGCCCTCTTGCACCCACTTCAACAGCCATGACCTTTGCAGTGAACCCATTGTGTCTCAGATCAGTATACTTGGCCGCTTTGAACGAATGTTGCTCGTCTAATCTGGATTCAAATGGCACGGTCAGTTCAATCAGTATGACCTGAAGCGTTGCTGAAGAATGAAGCACTATATCCGGCCGTCTCCACGATTTTCTGATACTCTCTGGATATGCCCCTCGTCCAGGTAGGTCTACCGCCATCTCCCAGTCGTTTGCACAGTCAAGAAGAGATGGTAAACTGCTACCAGGATTACTCGGTTTGGGGTGTGCTGACTTTCCTGCCCTCAGAAAGTATATATTTGCGATGCTTGGCCTGGGTTTGCTATTTGCCTTCATCCTTGCCAGATCTATTGTTGCAGCAAGCTCATTTAGCACTTTGTTATGGCGCCAAGTGTATCGCCCTTGCCCTAACGCCACCTTACACGCTGAGAGCACGTGTTCGAGTGTCTGTCTCCCCTGGCACAGGGGGCACTGCTCATCATCTGACTTTCCCCATTTCACAAGGTTGGTGGCCGACGGCAGCAGGTTATACATTGATCTAACAACGAAGCTGAGCCAAGAGGTGCCATATGCCATATATCATTCCATGTCAAGGACCTCTGCAGGGCTCCTTCCCATGTAGTCCATTGGCCTTGTTGGACCTACTGCACTGCTTTTTGCAACCTCTTATCATTCTCAGCTCCTCGTATCTCCTGAACTACCATGTCTCTGCGCTCCCTGCTTGATGCCTTGGATCACCAGCGGATGTCTCCATGACCAAATCCCCGTCTATTCATTTGTGTGTATCCGATTACCTCCCTCAGTTTGAGTGACTCTTGGGCAGCATCAACAGCTTCTTCCACTCTCTACTTCCTTCCCGTTTTCAGTGTGGGCTGAATGGACTTAACCACGTCATCAGCTGACTCGTGAAGCATCATTGCAAGCCTTGCCTTTCCAACTTTGTACTCTTCAACAACTGACTTGAAAGGAAGCAGAAGTTTTTGCCTTTTTGCAGTACAGAGCTACATGACATCTGACAGACCTGGTGGTACCCCTAGCCACTTTCTCATGAACTTGTTGACCTTCTGCTCTATAGCTTCCACTGTACTTATGCTTATTTCATATATAAGCAGTGGCCACATCAACTTCGGAATCAACATGAACTGGAGGCACCACAGTTTGAACTTTCCCAGGAGTCTGCTTTGGTCTATGATCTGCAGCCCTCTGTCTGCCATTTCTATTGTCTGTTGCACTGCCTTCGAGTCTTTTAATGAGGCATCGTACACCCTGCCAAGACTTTTAACAGGTTCCTCAATGACAGTAGGGATTCTTTGGTTGGAAACCATGAATATGTCCTCTGCTATCTTCCCTTTCCTGACTGATAGGCTTCTCGACTTCTTGGGTTTGAAGCTCATTCTGCACCAGCTGACTAGTTCATCCAGGCATGCTAACAGTGGCACTGATAAAATACTACTTATATATATATATATATATATATATATATATATATATATATATATATATATATATATATATATATATATATATATATATATATATATATATCGCAAAAGAACAATTCGACGACTACAGCTGAGATTCAAAAATGTGCGCAAGAGAGACATGAGAGCACTGGACATAAATCCAACAGCCTGGGAGGATGAAGCTGCCAATCGCACCATGTAGTGACGTTTTCTGCGGCGCCACCTCAGATTGGGCAAAAAGAACTTAACATGACGAGCAGGAGAGAGGAGAAAACATTGAAAAGAACAACAGGAAAATAAGCAGCTGGGGGCTGTCACCTCTGGTGCGCATTCCCATATTCAGTTATGACTGAACTAGCTATTATTATTATTATAATAAATAAATATATGTTATATGGTGCTAATATGTATCTGTTTGTTAACATGGTGTTGAATATCAAATTATCAAAGATAATGTGGTGGTACACCATGATACAGACAAAAAAAAGCTAGAGTTTAACTAAGAAATAGTTTTGTCATCTCTATTCTTACAGCTTTTGAAATTGCAAATATGTTCCTATATATATCACAAAATACAACTTAAGAACTTCTGGGCTAATTTTTATATGTTTTGTATTTTACATCCAGGCTGAAAAAAACTGTCCAGTTTCAGACTTGATCAAAATCTGATAAGAATGAAGGGCACTTGAGTGCTACTCAATTGGGGCTGTATGTGTTTGTTTTAGAAAAACTCCATCAATTTATCTCATGCCTCATTCTTAACTGTCAGTATATTGTGAGCTGTTTTTATTTCCAAGTGAATTCATGCAACAAGGATACTACATGTGCTGATCACAGTTCTCACTAGAATGTGTGCTTTTGTACCAAGTGTTTCTTTATTAACTAGTAGGTCTGTACATTGTCAACCCGTGTATTTCCTTGCACAAACTGTAATATAAAATTAAATTTCTCATTCCTAGACTAACTAACTGAGACCTGAAAGACACAACACTGTATTAAGACACATTTGAATTTCAAAGTGCTCTCAGGCTATATTTTGTCTGCTATTTTTTAAATGTTTGTTTTAAGTAATTTTTTTTTTAAAAATACATTTTAAGCAGATGAAACAAGCAATCCATTTCATAATATGCAGAAGTGTGTGGAACTTTTTCCTCTGAAGTCCAATTTGATCTATCAACTGCCATCTTAGCATTGAATATATCTCCATCTTCTGTCTCTTGTCTTGATGGTGCACTCTGATACTCTTTCCTGTCTGTCGCTAGATGTTAACTTCCAACTTACGGCACTGTCTTCCTCTACACTCAACTCTTCCCAGCTGCAAAGGTACAGTGTTCTAAACCAGTATCATCATGCTCATCTACCCAGCTGTAAATGAGCACCACAATGTGCTCTTGATTTATGGAAGGCAAAGGCAGCAGGGACAGGAACTGGTCAGCTAAATTCAAAGAGCTGGACCTAGTATGGTGAAGTTCTCTAACACTCCACTCCCCTACAGCAGTATCTGCTATGGGTCAACTTTGACCTTTTGTTTTAAAACTTGTTAATCTGATTTTGATCTCATTTCTTCCTTTCATTATTACAAATGTGTACATGAGAGGGATGTGTACATGCGATGGATGTTGTTACGCTGTGATAAATTAGAGGATCATGCATGGATACGCGAATGATAGGTGTTCTTTCAGGACATTATGGTCAGTATACATAACAAAAGCCGGTAGGTGAACAGGTCCACGGGAAATATGGTTGACATTTAATAAATAAAGTCGCTTCACAATAACGTCCATCAAAACATCAAAAGTACATGGCAATGGATAACTGTAGTAGATTATCCCTGGTCTGTCAATAAGTTTCAAATGTTAGGCATCTTTAAGTGGCAATAATATGATAATAATACACTCCTCTCATCTCCACTCAGTCCTGGCCGTTGTACTAAAGGTTCAGACAATCCACGAAAACCAAAGTAATGCGGCAGAAGCAATCAGGCCAAACAAAATATTAGTTGCCTCATATCTCAAAGTTACTTGTAGTAAATTATGATATGAACTTCTAGATAAGTTTATGAACCATCTTGCAACATAACGTGGCGGCCTTCGAAAATCAATAATGCCACAATGGATATTTATATATCACTCTACATTATCCCGGAGCTCGAAAAATTACATCTACCTCGGACGCAAACACAAATACGGAAGCCAATTAATTAACACACTGAACCCCACGACATGTGACAGAAACGTCACTATTTGACCATTGCTCACCATGGGTGAACACCTCGTGCAAACAGTAGCTTGACTACAGGCGAACACAATTCCTCACATAAAAATGGAAATGTGCTAGCGTGTAGTAACATGTTACAACATTTTACCTGCATCCCAAATCTATCCTTAACATACCACCCCCTTCGCGGTATAAAAAAAAAAACAAATTTATTTGTTTTTTTTCTCCCAAATCAAATATTTCCTATGCGGAAATATTGGCCAAAATTGATCATATCACAAATATTGAGCCATATCGAAAATAATCTAGGCGCAGTCAGTCAGCATAATGTAACTTATTATTAAATGACATGCTAGATGAATTTGTCATCAGTCATAAACAGTCATATGTCCATAAGTAACAAGTCATATACAGTCGATATTCCAATGATGTAACAAAAGAATACATAAATGTATGATCACTGTGAGTTTACAATAAACATATCAAAGAAATAGCATGCATATATGAAAATGGTATGAGATATATTAAATAAATAAAAACAAAAAATCCCATTCAAAAATGCATGAATAATAAAAGTTAGTTGCTTATCCTTTACAGGACGTGGCAATCAACCCCAGCTTTTATTGGCTGTTTGTGGTTTTTCTAGGCATTTTTTTTCATTCAGTCAGGTTTCAAATCCTGGTATATCTGGATTATGAAACTGCACTCATATCCATTAGGCCACAGACGCCGACATGAATAATAAAACAACAAAAATAGAAGGTTATCTCCAACTAACAATGCTGTCAGAAATCCTAAAATTAAAGCTTAAATGCAATTCACACATGACATAAATCCAATAAGATATAAAGCAATGCGATATGACATTTAATGTAACTAAAGTACATGAATATCTCACAAAAAGAAAAAGAAGACAAGAAAATAGTACAAGAACGCAAGTATAACTAATTAACTCAATTATTCCATTACTTAATTATTCTGCTCTAAGTACCTTTGTACGTTGTGGCAAGACAAGTAATGTCCAAAACAAACTTGCAATAATATAATCATACTCCAAACTATCCGTGTCAGGACTAGATTTCTAGCATTAATATAGCAATCTTAATGTGAATGTGCATTCCAGAAAAATAACATGATGTCCTAGTTGGAAATTGTTCATGTCTGCAAGTAGTATAACACTGTTCAATGTACCACTAGCTAAAGTGAATAATGATTATCTCAAAGTCATGTAAATCACAAATGTTAATATGAATGGTTTAGAAATCAACTTAGTGTTCATGTATTCACCGCTCTTGTCATAGTGACTTCTAGTGGATAAACACCATGACTTCACACCGGTGTAATATACAGTCAATTAACTAACTCAATATGAATTTTCAGTTTCGAGCTGTGGGCATTTCGATAAACTATAGGCGACTATATTTGATGAATTTGGGATGGCTTGCATATCATATTTTCTCGGTATCAGTCAACGTCAACGTTCTTGAGATATGGAAGGTTGGATGCACCGTCCTCTCAAATTCTTGCACCAGCGAAGCGACGAAATCCTTGGAACAAGCATCTGTGCGGGGATAATAATTCAAATTTATAACTGGTCACCTCAAATAGGTGGCATAGAAAAAAAAATTAAAAATTTGAATTTTGAAAATAATTTAACGCGGCCTGGCACTCTGGTTTCAGTGCAAGTGGTTAAGTAAACCTTTTTTTTTTCCCAAGGCAGAGAGGTCAGCAATGTCAAAAAACAAGTTGGGTATAAATCTACTGTAGTACTGAATTAAACCAAGATGACCACGAACTTGCTTCTGAGTGGTAGGTATGAACAATTTTAGAATTTTGGAAATGTTCTGTGGCACGAATGAAATTTAAGACATAATCAACATAAGATATACGTAAAATGAGAAAGATGCACCCGAGAAAACACATTAAAAACTGCGTGGTGCAGAATCATGAACTAATTGTAGATCTAGGCAACGGTGTCGAAAATAGGCTCCGTTGTCGAAGTTCATAACTTGGCGAGCATCTCCATTTGAATAAAAATAAACAAGTGCTACTTTATCATTAGAGTTGGGAATAGAAAAAAGACGCACATATCGGACGTCGGCAGTGTACTGAAAAAATTCAGCCAGTCCGCGCCATGTAGTGCTTCGTGGAATATTTCGCACTAATACGGTGCATGAGCGTGTATTGATACCACCATATGTGGGGGGCGAACCCACTACATTCGCTTTATCAGCACGAAATCGTGCGCTGGGAAGGTATGCCGTCGCAGTGGAATGAGAAACATGGTGATTAATCTGCCATTTGTGCGTCGTGACTGGCTTAAAAGGTGCATCATACTTCATATGCTGTGATGTTTATTGGAAATCGATCCCATCGGTTTGGAGCATGTCGTAGATGACTGCTCATAAGGTACTGCTAAACCTTCTTTAACAGATGTAATGGGTCTAGTATGACCAGGCAAGTTTGTACTATCATTACACTCAACCTTACATGTAGCAATCAGACTCTTATTAGTACATTTTGCGTCACCCTTGACGATCTCATCTGCATTTTTAAGATCAGATGCAATGTGAGCATGTCTCCATGAAGATGTCCTAGCATGACAGTGATCACGAGGGAAATTGTATCTGCCTCGAAAAGAGGATTTTTCTTTACTCGGGCGAGATAACTCGTTAACATCCCTCTTGGTATTTCCTGTACGTTGCACATCCCATCTGTTGTCACCTGAGGGTGCCAACAGTTTATGCTTTAAAACGATATCTAACAAGTAATCAACCCTATTTCGTAACTTAGTAATTTCTTCACTTTGCCTCTTATTTTCTTCTTCAAGGTTTACATTTTTACTTTTTTGCTCAATGAGTAATGCCTCAAAGTTAGCCAACTTATTACGACTTAAATTTTCTTCTTTACTTTGAAGGCATTTTAGTTCTTGATTATCACGTTCAAGTGTTGGTACTTTACCTTCCAACTTTACCTCCCACATGGCTTTCTTTTTCTTCGCCATTTTCTTCAATCTCCTTTTTTGTGCATCCTCCATATGTGGCTGAAGTCGGGCCACCTGAACCTGAAGACCCTGGATTTGAGCAGCCTGTGCCCTCACCTTTTCGTTTAACTTCTCAATTAATCTTTCCCTGTCGTCCATGACCTCCAACAACTCAGGTATTTTTTTCTCCTCAGCAATATCTTCTAATAACTTTGCATTTTCCTGTGCACACCGTTTGTTGTCTTTTATCTGTGTTGCGTGTGAAATTCTCGCAACATCGTTTTATGTACAATATAGATTTTGTAATGAAAGGGAAACAATTGCTTGAAATTTATATTCACTTTTCATTGTAAGCAGTTGTCTCCTCGCGTTGGTATCGAACGCAGTTAAGTTTGTTAGGCGTTCTTGATTCATGTCCATGTATGGTCTGGCTAGGCCGCTCTTTTAAAAAACGGTTGGCAACCAGTTGGGTCATCCTTATAAGGTAATCATTCTTAAGCTGGTTCTTAGTAAAGGTCCTTGCGTCTTAAGTTGTCTGAACTGTGGTCGGTTTGCGCTGGACTGCGCATGCCTATGTCTTGGGTCTTTGTTGATCGATTTCCGCCCACCAGTCAGTGAGCGAAGATTGCGATGGCGAAGGGACGTCTCTGTGAGAGCGTCTCTGCTATTTTTTGTTCTGTCAGGAATGTGAAGTCCTCTTAATGGATATTTCGTTTATTCGAGATGATACCTCTAGTGTATTTCCACACGCCGGGAGGCGTATTATTTCTGTGGTTATTTCCTGAAGGCAAGGTAAATTCTATTTACATTAACTTATCGATATATGTTCGTGAGTGACATTTGATTCATAGCCTGTCTTTGAAAGTCGTCATCACGAGATGTTTTCTCAGCTCACATATTGCTACATTGTACCGCATCGGGTTGATGCATGTCCCAAGGACTATTACTTGCTGCTTCGCTACATGAACTAGGTTTGAAACCTTTTGTTATCTAGAGGATGTTTTGGAGGACATTATTTATACTTCAGAAGACGTGTCGGTCTTGCTGAAGTCAGATTAAGGAGAGTGAACTGATCTCATACATCTTGTTATCTCCTGGCTAAGATAGAAAGGGATGGAGAATTTTCCCGACTACATCACAGCCTTATAATATATTGACATGCCTATGAATCATCTTTATTATGATGCTGTCTACCGTCCATTGCTGTACTGAATGTTGCTGTGATAATGACTGTCTGATGTACCTACATATTCGCGTATCCATTTTGTCACTGTGGCGTCTACAATAAATGATACAGAAACACGAAAAGAGCTGTTACAAGCATCATTGACTTTATACGTCGTGAGTTTACTGACGTCCTTGTGTGGATTGCCCTGTTTTGATAATGCTCACTGTTTGAGTACACATCTGCATCCTACACAACCAGACCACAGATACCACATTATGTCTTCATCGTCTTCTACAATAATGGCGTACAACATAATGGCTTCTATCATTTGACAAGATCGGTATCTATGTTGGTGGCAAATGTAAAATCCTCCACGGAACATTTATACACAACGCATTTTGCTACGCATCATTTGGTGGCCAGTCCAAAGGCATTCGATAAGCCCACCACATCTCATCATTTGGTGGCCATAAGCTGGTTGGGTCTGTTTCCAGCATACACGGGGTCCCTTACCCACTTCATTCAACAAGAGTCAACAAACAGCATCCTTCAAGTGAACACATTAACATTCTTCAAGACAGTCAACATCTTCAAAATTTTCAAAGTACTCGACGTTACCCGGTAAATGTCAAAATTGCAATTTTTTGACTGAAACATGAATTTGACAGTACCCGGCATTGTTGCATATTGCCGGATAGCACAGACTGCTGCTGTCTTTATCTCAAGTCAAGCGTGTTGCTGTCCTCCGTGCTATCAGAAGTTGCTGTCGTTTGAGAAGGCCAAGTACCGGTTTCCATCAACTTACTTTTGGATAAGAAGGTCAAGTGCCGAAACAACTCAACATACTGTTTAGAAGCTCAAGTCTCAACCATCGTCTTAGCTGTTTGATGCAAGTTCAGATGTATGATCAACGTTGGATCTTCGATCTTAGAATGCTGATTACCACCTGTTTTTTGCTGTACTGACGATTGGAAGCCCATAAGTTAAGTGGCCTGTTTGTTCGTAAACTGTGCCCTTATACTTCTACTGAGTCTTCTGTGTATCATCTCATTCTATTGTTATATGTTATATGTTTATATGTTATTGGTATATTTATATGTTTATATTTCAGCGGGTTTTCGGTTGGGTGGAGTCTCCCTTAGATCATACCACGGCATAGAGGTCGTCTATTGTGAGCGTTTTCTGTAGGGTGTGCAAATTTCCGATACTGGAATTTGCTAAGCGACTTTTGTTGCTATTTCTGTTAGTTGTGATGACATGTATTAATATTGTTTTCGTTATTATTTCGCATTCTTTAGTTTTGTTTTGATTTGTTTGTATTTGTTAGCCTCCTCTTTACTATAGTTTAGTTTCATACAACATTTTTGTTTATACACTGTGGTGTCATGTATATTGTCTAATATCCTCGCAGATATCATCACATTTTTTGTGATATTTCTTTAATTTCTGCTTTATTTTTAGTTGATTTCTGCGAACGTTTTTGTATTGTTGCTGATCTTTGTTATTGTTTACATTGTTATTGTTTACATTGTTTACATTGTTTACATTTTCAATGTTTACATTCTGCTTGTGTTTACATAGTCATTGTTTACAGTTATAGTAATTAATTAATGGGCTATGCTAATGCACTGTTACTACTACACTGATGATAAATGAATGATGAATAGTGTCATGCACTATTGAATGAGAAGTACACTTATAATAAAGAATTAATTATTGACATTTCATATACAAGTTCTTTGATTGGAGACTTGTTTTCCCACAGAGACTGGGATAGTATAATGTGATGTAAATATACAAGTGCTTAATTTAAGGCTTGTTACACTTAGGTTTGAAATAAATTAGTTAATTATTTCAGGTTTTGGACTCATATGTTAGACAACATGTCTACACTTGAGTACTTTATTGAACAGGGTAAATCCCTTGGAAAGACTGATGATAAGTTGGAAGAGTATGCTACTGCTCTATATAACAAAGCGCTGAAGTCTGAGGAAAAAAGACAGAAAGCAGAAGCTGAGCAGAAAAAGATAGATTCTGAGAATCTGAGACTGCAGATGCAGGCAGATGAAAGAAAATTCCAAATGGAAATGGAAAAACAAAAAAGGGAATCAGAAGCTGAGGAGAGAAAACTCCAGCTACAACTAGAAGCAGAAAATAAAAGACTTGAAAAAGAAGCAGAAAATAAAAGACTTGAAAAAGAAGCTGAGAATAAAAGGCTAGAAATGCAGGCTCAAGCTGAAGAGAAAAAGCTACAAAGAGAGGCTGAGGCTGAGGAAAGAAGATTACAGAGAGAGTCTGATGAGAGGAAAGAAAAAGCAAAAATGGAACATGAAGAAAAACTCTTAGCTTTAGAGTTGGAGAAGTTAAAATTGACAAGCATGAGTAATGCTAATGATGCAAACAAGAGTTCATCTTCTGATAAGTCTAATAATGATACTTTTAAGATTAAGTTACCAACATTTAATCCTTCCAGTGATGACATAATGTTCTATCTGGACAGATTTGAACAAGCATGTAAAGCTCATAACATAGACAAAGCAAAATATGTTTATCAGTTATCAGGGATACTGACAGGTAAAGCTCTAAGTATGTTAAATATGGTGGATGAACCTGACAAGAACAATTATGAGGTTGTCAGGGCCGCTTTGTTAAAGAAATATCAGCTTAACGAAGACGGCTATCGTCTACAATTTAAAAATATGTTGCCTGAAACTGGAGTTGAATTCTCCGAGTTTATTGCAAGAATACGCATTACTTTTTCACGATGGGTTGAACTATCTAAGACGGAAAAAACTTATGAAGCACTTATGGACTTAATACTTAGAGACAAAGTCATGTCTTCTGTCAATGAGTCTTTCCTTGCTTTCCTTCATGAACGTAAACCTAAGACAATAAAAGAAATGGACGATTTCTGTTGCCAGTATGTAACTGCGCATCCTCACATAACCATAGGTAACTCAAAGGTGAAAGAAGGTTTACCAGTTGCTTCTGCAGCACCGTATGGTCAAAACTTTGCTCGTAGATCCCAACAGAATTTTGATAGAAAGGGTAACGGTAATTACTTTCAAAATCATGGAAATCAATTTCATGGTGATTCTTCTTCGAAGAATTGGAGACAAGCTGATAGTCCTCGTTTCTATCACCCTAATAATTTTAGGCATTTCAGAAGAGGATATGGTAATAGAGGCTATTCCTCGCGAAGACCTCAAAACCAAACAAGTAGATGTTCGCATCAATGTGGACATGATAGTAATCGTGGAAACTGGAATTCGAACCAGGATAACAATTACTATAGAGACAACAATAATTTCAGAGATAATAATAACTCTGATAACTTGAGAGGTAATAATAGTCGCGGTAGATCTCAACACAAAAAAAGAGATATCAGCAGGCTAATTCTGTACAACAGGAAACTCAGGGAGCCTGTAATCAGGTTGTTGACAATAAGAACTTTGACGCCGTCACTGGTTCTGCTTTTGACTTTGAGAGAGCAAACAAATGCCCCCAATGCAGTACTTTATTCGAACCGGGTACCATAACTACTTTGAGTTGTGGTCACCCTCTTCCCGCTCTTCCTGCTGCTGTTGCGCATGACGGGAGGGGTTCTTTAATCCTACATAAGGGTCTTGTTAATGATACTCCGGTCTCACTACTTTTCGATTCCGGATGCACCACTATTGGTGTTAGACAATCGCTTGTAGATCCATCTTGTGCTACAGGAAAGGTTATTAAATGTGTCACATTTGGCGGCACTCTAGAAAAATATCCTACTGCTGTAATTCGCATTGCCACTCCTTTCTTTACAGGAGATGTGCATGCTTGTCTCTTACCTAATCCTATTGCGGACCTTATTATTGGTCGTATTCACGGAGTTAGGGAGTGTACCCCACAGCAGATTGCTGCTTGGGAAGATAATAACATGCAAGCTACAAATGCAGTGGTTACAAGAGCACAAGCTCTACAAAAACCCGAAACTTCACGGAATGGTGATAATGAAGTTGATAGCCAAGATAGTCACTTAGTGATCACTCGTGACTCTTTCATAAAATTGCAAGAAGATCCTTCTTTAAAAAAATTCTTCATTCTTGCGAAGAAAGGTGATCCGAATCAAGATACAAATAGAAAATCTTGGATTGCAATGAGAAACGGCGTACTTGTACGTATGGTACAAGATTCGACTACGTCGGCACATTCGCAAATTCTTGTTCCCAAGAGCATGAGAGTGCAAATATTACAACATGCTCATGACTCGCAATGTGCTGGACATATGGGTTTTTCCCGTACGAAGTCGAGAGTCCTTGCGGCTTTCTTTTGGCCTTTTGTCAACAAGGACATTCGTATTTACTGCCGATCATGCAAGGTATGTCAGGAGGTCAAATCTAGAGGACCACGACATGCTGCGCCTATCCAGGCTGCTGACATCCCTATTCGGCCGTTTCAGAAAATGGCCATAGATATTATTGGCCCTTTTAAGGTCAAGTCGGCCAGAGGACATCAATTTATCCTTACATGTGTCGATATGTGCACACGTTGGCCAGAGGCTATTCCTCTTAAGAGCATATCTACTACAGATATCGCAGATGCTCTTTGGTGATATTTTCTCGCTTGGGGTTCCCCAGAGAAATATTGTCAGACCATGGCACTCAACTCATATCTGACACTATGTCACAGGTAATGTCTACCTTACATATTGAACGATCTCTCAGTAGTATCTACCATCCTATGTCTAATGGGTTAGTTGAGCGTCTGAATAGAACGCTCAAGACTTTGCTTGGTAAGATAACTGAAGATCATCCTCAAGATTGGGACAGGGTTTTACCCGCGGCTCTTTTTGCCTATAGAGAAGTCCCAAATGAACACACAGGGTTTTCTCCCTTCGAACTTGTCTTTGGCGCGCGTCCACGCGGCCCTATGTCCTTATTACACGATCTCATCACTGCCGATGATATTAGCGATGAAACTCAATCCTCATATGAGTATGTCATTGCTCTGAGGCAAAAGATCATTGAGGCATGTAAATTAGCAACTGCTTCATCAGAAATTGCTAAAGAAAAGGCAAAGCAGTTTGCTAACAAGAATAGATGTCTACGACAACTTTGTCCAGGTGACAAAGCATTCGTCCTACTCCCCAGTAGGGAAAATAGACTTCTTATTGCATGGAAAGGTCCGTATGCAATAGTCTCTCGGATTTCTGATGTCGACTATGTGGTCGATATCGATGGAAAGCATAAAACTTTCCACATAAACATGCTTTCGGAATTTCACGAACGTCCGGACTATTTGCTGCCTATTTTCCAGGCAACGGATGATGCTCCTGCACCTCACGGTCATTACTCATCCCTGTCTGTCATACAGGATGAGGAATCTACCTTCTCTGATGTCAATCTTCCCCTTCCAGTGGTTCCATTACATTCCACGGAATCTTGGAAAAACGTTTCTGTTTCTCCTAATGTTTCTGGTGACGAACATCGACAAGTCTCGTCGATGTTACAAACATTTCAGGATGTTCTCACTGACATTCCTGGACACACAGATGTCATAGAACATGACATAATTCTTACCGACAATAATCCTATTAGGGTTAGGCCTTATCCTATCCCTATACACTTTCAGTCGCAAGTGGAAAAGGAATTGGATGAAATGATTCAATTAAATATAATTGAACCATCGACTTCACCATATTCTTCTTCCATGGTTATTGTCCGGAAGAAAGATAAGAACATACGAATTTGCGTTGATTATCGCAAATTGAATCAGGTCACAAAGTTCGATGCTGAACCGATGCCTTTGTTAGAAGATCTACTGATTAGACTTTCTAATTCTAGATTCTTCACTAAACTTGACTTGTCTAAAGGTTATTGGCAAGTGCCTTTAGCAGAGCATGCCAAACCTCTTACTGCTTTTTCTACACCTAGGGGTCTATTTCAATGGAATGTTATGCCTTTCGGTCTTATGAACGCCCCTGCTACTTTCGTTCGCATGATGCGTCGAATTCTGTCACATCGTTCGGATGTCATCGCATACTTAGATGATATCTGTCTCTTCAGTGATACCTGGGAAGATCACTATTTAGGGTTATATGACTTACTGTCCACTCTACGTGAGAATAATTTGACAGCAAAACCTTCTAAAGCTTTTGTTGGTTTTGGTGAAATCTCTTTCCTGGGTCATCGTGTTGGTCATGGTCTCTTGAAGACAGAGGACCACAATACTTCCAAAATACTGAACATTTCTGTTCCTAAAACGAAGAAACAAGTTAGGAGTCTCTTAGGTTTAATTCAATTTTATGGGAGATTTATTCCAAATTTATCTTCGATCATGGCACCTCTCTCAACATTGTTGAAAAAAGGTTCGCCTAATCTGGTCCGTTGGTCTGAAGAATGCCAATCTTCCTTAGACCAGATCAAGAATATATTTTCATCTCCTCCCATCCTAAGATTACCTACTCTTGATAGAACTTTTGTTCTTCGGAGTGATGCTTCATCCATTGGGATTGGAGCAGCACTTATGCAAGAATATGCAAATACTCTGCATCCTGTTATGTACATTTCTAGAAAACTAAATGCGGCAGAGAGGAACTACTCGGTTTTAGACCGTGAGTTGTTAGCTATGGTTTGGTCAATTCTCAAACTACAAAGATTCCTCCTGGGCGCACATTTCATTCTAGAGACTGATCAAAAAGCTCTTACAGCTATTCAGACTAAGAATTTGAAGAGTTCGAGATCCACTCGATATGCTATTGCTCTTCAACCTTTTCACTTCACAGTGCGAGCTATCCGTAGTGCGGATAATGTGATGGCTGACATTCTGTCTAGATGCCCACATGATTCCAACTAATACTTCTGTCCTATATTTCTATATATATTACAGAGTCATAACACACCTATATTACTACAATAGATTAGCACATCTGTACTCACTTTATATGTACACATACTATCGTGCTTTGTTATCATCTTCTTCTTCTGTTTCGTTTTTTAAGATGATAGAGGAAGACTGAGTAGTTAATATAAGGGCCGTAAGTTTACTAAACAGCCACAATTATTAATAATGTATTGTACCTTATGAAGCATATTAGTTGTTAATTAGCGTTATATTGCTTGTACTTTCTCAGAATGTCATTGATGAGCTGAGGACTTACCTTACTATTATCAAGCATGACGAGTTCCAGATTGTGTACTTACCCTCGGAATGCCAGAGAATGTGTCCTGGATCGTCATGTACTTTAATTTTACTATGTACTAATGTCATTACATGGCAAATAATGTACTATTTAAATTTTTCTATCAGATTTGTACATCCATTTTTAAGACAATATTAGAGTATGCTATTTAATTATGACTATGGTAACTTGCATACGTATATTGTGTTTACATGCTAGCGTGATGTGTGTTGGTGACACCTCCCCGATATGAATATTTTTTGAGACATATTTATTTTTCTGTTGAGGTATATCCTCACCAGACACTCTATATTTAGCCTCATGTTAGGCAATTCAATTAATTATCCGCGCATAATTCGTGCGTTTTGAGCCGCTTATCGCATGCTCTTGTATATAAAAAAAAAAAAAATATGTTCCACATTTTTTTTTTATCGGGAGGTGGTGGTGAAATGTTGCGTGTGAAATTCTCGCAACATCGTTTTATGTACAATATAGATTTTGTAATGAAAGGGAAACAATTGCTTGAAATTTATATTCACTTTTCATTGTAAGCAGTTGTCTCCTCGCGTTGGTATCGAACGCAGTTAAGTTTGTTAGGCGTTCTTGATTCATGTTCATGTATGGTCTGGCTAGGCCGCTTTTTTAAAAAACGGTTGGCAACCAGTTGGGTCATCCTTATAAGGTAATCATTCTTAAGCTGGTTCTTAGTAAAGGTCCTTGCATCTTAAGTTGTCTGAACTGTGGTCGGTTTGCGCTGGACTGCGCATGCCTATGTCTTGGGTCTTTGTCGATCGATTTCCGCCCACCAGTCAGTGAGCGAAGATTGCGATGGCGAAGGGACGTCTCTGTGAGAGCGTCTCTGCTATTTTTTGTTCTGTCAGGAATGTGAAGTCCTCTTAATGGATATTTCGTTTATTCGAGATGATACCTCTAGTGTATTTCCACACGCCGGGAGGCGTATTATTTCTGTGGTTATTTCCTGAAGGCAAGGTAAATTCTATTTACATTAACTTATCGATATATGTTCGTGAGTGACATTTGATTCATAGCCTGTCTTTGAAAGTCGTCATCACGAGATGTTTTCTCAGCTCACATATTGCTACATTGTACCGCATCGGGTTGATGCATGTCCCAAGGACTATTACTTGCTACTTCGCTACATGAACTAGGTTTGAAACCTTTTGTTATCTAGAGGATGTTTTGGAGGACATTATTTATACTTCAGAAGACGTGTCGGTCTTGCTGAAGTCAGATTAAGGAGAGTGAACTGATCTCATACATCTTGTTATCTCCTGGCTAAGATAGAAAGGGATGGAGAATTTTCCCGACTACATCACAGCCTTATAATATATTGACATGCCTATGAATCATCTTTATTATGATGCTGTCTACCGTCCATTGCTGTACTGAATGTTGCTGTGATAATGACTGTCTGATGTACCTACATATTCGCGTATCCATTTTGTCACTGTGGCGTCCACAATAAATGATACAGAAACACGAAAAGAGCTGTTACAAGCATCATTGACTTTATACGTCGTGAGTTTACTGACGTCCTTGTGTGGATTGCCCTGTTTTGATAATGCTCACTGTTTGAGTACACATCTGCATCCTACACAACCAGACCACAGATACCACATTATGTCTTCATCGTCTTCTACAATAATGGCGTACAACATAATGGCTTCTATCATTTGACAAGATCGGTATCTATGTTGGTGGCAAATGTAAAATCCTCCACGGAACATTTATACACAACGCATTTTGCTACGCATCAATCTGTTTCTCTTGAACATCGTTGTTGAGTATAGCATGACGTACATTTTTAAATACTTGACTATGTTGTACATGAACGTATTGTCCCAGAAATATACGGAGATCCGCCCGCAGAAACTCAGCCAGTTCCCTAGCAATGATTATATGAGGCACAGAACGACAATAAAAATCTGCAAAATCCCCCAGATCTGATGCCGCCTGAATTAAGACACGGCCTATTACTTATTCTTCAAGATCTGGGCCTTGTAACCCATCCTCCTCCCCCATAGTAATAAATTCCTGATACTCCATTATTTACTTCTTCAGTATCTTACAATCAATATTATATATTATGTAATAAATGTATCTCACTTAGTCCGTCCATACAAATCCACTAGCTTTGTGCTTTATAATATTATCAATGCGAATAGATTCTTAATATTGCTAATCAATAACAAAATAGTATAGTATGACAGACCAACAGTAGTAAAGATACGAGGGAAAAGAGAAAGAGAGGCTAGAAAAAAAATTATAATAATGTACAAGAACAGAATTGATGGAACTAAACAAGAAGACAAGTACAAGTGACCAAGACAATGTAATAACAGCAGCAAGTAAACGAAAAAAGAATGCAAATGGGAAACTAAGAAGAAAACAACAAATAGAACAGACTTACTGCTAACAAAACAAAAAAAACAGGACAGGACCTGTAATAATATATATAAATGTAAACAAGTGATAGAAGGTTAGACAAGCATTACGAACAGAATGGTTGTCAACTAAGGAAAAGAAAATCAAAACCAACACACAACCAGAACTGACAACTAGAAGGACGGAGCAGCACACCTAAACAAATTAGGTCACACTAAACAGGCAGTGAACCAAATGTCGGTGAGTAAACTCGTGCCAGAAATTTCACTGCTTGAGAAATGTAAGCAAAACCTATAGAAACATCTGCTGAGCGGTCATTTTACAATGACATGTGTCGCTAACAACAGATTTGTACAAAGACATAGAAACAAGAAAATGAATAACACAGATATCAAAAAGGCTTACACCACGGCAAAGGTACAAGAGTGTAATAACAGGCACTTATCGCAATCCAACAGATGCAAGTCCGGAAAAAGGCGTCAACACTGAAACAACACTGTCCCTCAATACAAGTGAAGCACGGATAAAATGTAAACAAATACACGGTCGCAGTCAGATGGGCATCATAAACTGTGTAGACATCGAAAGGTTGTGTTGACTTGGTACAAAATAACTTGACATCGCCGTGGCATAGACTTGAAACTTGAAAGAATCTTACAAACGTTGTGATGTAGACTGGAACACGAAATAAACTTGGTAACTGGTTGGCTTGAAACTGTAATCTTGGATGTTACAGCGAACAATAGGACATTGAAACTGAAACATTGGACATGCGCAGTGGCAGCGTTCGTTGTCCAACTGGACCCGTTGAAAATGACTGGGTTCACGAAGCGGTGTGTTCACAATAACACGCTGAACAGGGGTGACGATCGAATATACAGATTAAATGGCAGCTGTAAATTTGCAAAGCACGAAGGTGTACTTGCTCACGTAAATTTGAAAACCATGTCCTGATGAAAGTATCGATCCAAAACCATACTGGCTCACCAGTTATATGGTGTTACACTGGGATAAAATAGAGGATCATGCATGGATACGCGACTGATAGCAGGTGTTCTTTCATGACATTATGATCAGTATACATAACAAAAGCCGGTAGGTGAACAGGTCCATGGGAAACATGGTTGACATTTAATAAATAAAGTCACTTCACAATAACGTCCATCAAAACATCAAAAGTACATGGCAATGGATAATAGTAGTAGATTATCCCTGGTCCGTCAATAAGTTTCAAACGTTAGGCATCTTTAAGTGGCAATAATATGATAATAATACACACCTCTCATCTCCACTGAATCCTGGCCGTTGTACTAAAGGTTCGGGCAATCCATGAAAACCAAAGTAATGCAGCAGAAGCAATCAGGCCAAACAAAATATTAGTTGCCTCATATCTCAAAGTTACTTGTAGTAAATTATGGTATGAACTTCTAGATAAGTTTATGAACCATCTTGCACATAACGTGGCGGCCTCCGAAAATCAATAATGCCACAATGGATATTTATATATCACTCTCCATTATCCTGGAGCTCGAAAAATTACATCTACCTCGGACGCAAACACAAAGACGGAAGCCGATTAATTAACACACTGAACCCCACGACATGTGACAGAAACGTAACTATTTGACCATCGCTCACCACGGGTGAACACCTCGCTCACCACGGGTTGAACGCTTCATGCAAACAGTAGTTTGACTACAGGCGAACACAATTCCTCACATAAAATGGAAATGTGCTAGCGTGTAGTAACATGCCACACCATTTTACCTGCATCCCAAATCTATCCTTAACAGATGTGTACATGAGATGGCTGTGTACATGGGGTCCTTGGCCTTCAGTGAACAATCTAAGGGGTCAGTGGCCCTCAGCTGGACAATCTAAGCCGTCCTTGGCCTTCATTGGACAATCTAAGGGGTCTGTGGCCTTCAATGGACAATCTAAGGGGTCAGTGACCTTCAGTGGACTATATATATATATTTTTTTTCCACTGAATTCACATTGTCAGTGTTATATTTGGCACAAAATTCATTCTCTGTGTTTATGTTGATATACCTTCCAAGCTATCTGGCATGTCAGGTTTCACACCCACATTTAAGAAACACTGCTGTACAGTTACTGGTTGATGCTTTATACTTTGTTGCTGTTCATTTTTTTTTTTTTTTAAATTTTGCATTCTTTGAATTTGTGTATGACCAAAGTTTGTGTCATTTATTAGTTTTTGTTAATTGTGAACATTTATATTAACTAAATTATTTCAGTGGTTTGGTGTATACTAATAAACTGTATTACTAATGTTGCCACATGTTTTGAGAATTGATAGCTACAGTGGACTTGTATGGGATGTTTTAGTTTTATGTCATTCATGTCTTTTTCATGTGTTCCTAGGTCTCCCTCTCTCACCTTAGGGATTACAGAACAAGGACTGCCTGATAATGATGTCAAAAGATTTCATCTCGGTGTGTGTCCTATCCATCTCCAGTGTCATCTTATCTCTTGTTCCACTGGCACTTGTCTGGTTTTTATCAGTTCCACATTAGTAATCTTAAACCACTTCAATCCTTCTAATGTACACAAGTATCCATTTATGAAAGTCTGTACGAGGGGCGTTCAGAAAGTAATGCACCACATCGTTTTTCTTAGCTAATAATAAAGATAGAAGCATGAAATTTTGCACACTTCAAATATGGCATGTGCCAATTGTGTGCACCAAATTGCACTGCAACCAGCCAAATAATACAGCTGCCCTAAATCGTTGAATTGGAGCATGTTAGCAACTTGTGTCATAAGCAGCGAATTGTGATAGAATTTCTTGTTGCAGAGAAGGAAACTGTTGTGAACATTCCCAAGCGTCTATGTGATGTGTATGGAAGTTTTGCAGTCGACAGGAGTACAGTCAGTTGATGGGTTCAGAGAATCAAAGAATCAGGAAGTGGAGATAAGGAGCTGCTTGATCGGCCGCTCTGAGGACGTCCTGCCACAGCCACCAACGCAGAAATGTTGAAATGCGCTGAGGGCATTATTATTACTGATAAGCGAATCACTACTCAACAATTGGCCTTACAGCTGTCAGTCAGCATTAGTAGTGCAAATGCAGTTATAAAAACTCTCGGATTTTCTAAGGTTTGCGCAAGATGGGTTCCTCGAAGTCTCACAAATGACCACCGATTGCAAAGGAAAGCAATTTCTTCTGAATTGTTGGAGCGTTTCAATGCTAATGGAGAGAACTTTTTGGCTAAGATCGTTACAGGTGATGAAACCTGGGCACATCATTTTGAACATGAGACAAAAAGACAGTCAATGGAATGGCATCATCCGCAATCACCACAAAGAAAGAAATTCAAGACAATTCCTTCAGCTGGAAAAGTCATGATCACTGTCTTTTGGGACATTGAAGGTGTGATTCTTGTGGACGTTATGCCAAGAGGAGAGACAATCAATTCGCAAGCTTACATTAAGACATTGAAAATACTCAATCAACGTTTTCGCAGAGTTCGGCCGCACAAGAATCCAGCAGACCTGCTTCTCCTTCACGAGAATGCGCGCCCTCACACAAGTCTGGCAACACGGGAAGCAATCGCCAAATTGGGTTGGACTGTACTACCCCATCCACCCTATAGTCCCGATTTGGCACCCTCTGATTTTCATCTATTTGGTCCACTTAAAGATGCACTCCATGGGACAAGGTTTGAAGATGATGAAGGAGTGATTCATGCAGCGAAGAAATGGCTACATGATCAAGACAAAATCTGGTACGGGCTAGGAATACATGCACTTGTTTCGCGCTGGCATAAAGCCGTACAAGTTGATGGGGATTATGTTGAATAATACCGATGTTTACATGACATATCCATGTACTCGTATATTGTGTATAAATTTCATGCTTTTTGAATAAAGAGCTCTTGAGAAAAATGATGTGGTGCATTACTTTCTGAACGCCCCTCGTAGCTTTTTGGTTGTTGTTTTTGTTGTTCATGTTTCAGAGCCATACAATAGGACTGATTTGACATTTCAATTTGAAGATTTTGATTTTTGGGTCTGACTTGATTTCTTTTTAGCTCCATATGTGTATGTTGTTTACTTATCACATTTTAGTTAACAATCACTGTAACAGTATGTCTGCAAAATTTGTGCAGGAAAAGATATATATGTGGGAGGGGGGGGGCAGAATGAGAGTGCTTAATGGAGGGACGTTCTCGTTTGTCTTCAGACTTCCACATTAATGACTCAAATAAGGCCATAGTCAGCTCAAGGCTCATGACATCTCCAAACAGTCTTTGGGGGCTGAAGTAGGTTGTTGCCATATGCTACTCCATTGCTGTATGTTGGGCAGGACTTCAGAAGGTGTTTGGCTGTCATTGGGCTGGTGCCACAGATCTGTTGCACCTATTCTGTACTTGTGGTATAGAGGGTATCTCAATCTGTTGTGTCCAGTGCATGGGCCGAAAAATGGTGACAAAGTCTCGCCTATATAGCTGATGATATGCATTATAGGGAAGGAAATGCGTGTCCAATTCTTAACCCTTCGAAAATAAAGTTTGTTCGTTTGTTCATTCACTTTGCAGTCATTGTTCTGGAACATACAGGGTTAGAGAGGTAGATGGACACTGAAAAAGACATAGAGAAAGGGAACTGCTCTCTCTCAGGCATGACTTAAAAGGTGACTTAATATGGTTGTACATAGGGCTGACTATTGCAACAACTGGAGGGGAATTACTCTCCTCTAAGTTCCCATTCAAATACTAGGCAGGATAATCATCCAGAGAATTTCAAAAGCAGTTGACCATAAACTGAGAAAAAAACAAGAGGGTTTTAGAAAGAACAGACGATGTGCAGATTGTATATTCACCCACAGGAACATTATAGAGCAGTGCTCAGAATGGCAGAGACAGATATACATTAACTTTGTTGATTTTGAAAAGGCTTCAGACAGTATACACACGGACCACCTGTGGAAAATACTGAGGGCTTATGGAATTCCCAGCTGTATTGTTTCCATTATAAAAAGCCTCTATTCTAACTTTACATGCAGTGTTGGATTGCGCAACCTAACTTTCGAAGTGAAAACGTGAACGACAGGGATGCCCTTTATCAACAACATGATTTTTTGACAAACATAGATTGGGTGATGCACCAGACAACAGAGGACAGTCCAAGAGGCATTAGAAGGACAATGTTTTCTACACTGGAAGACCTGGAATATACAGATGACATTGCACTACTCGTGCATTCACATCAACACATCCAAGAAAAAACTGATAAGACTAAATAAATATAGCCAGCAGGGTGATCTGAACATCAGTCTGAAAAAGACAGAAGTCATGACACTCAATGTGGGCAATACTGAACCAATAACAATAAGGAACCAGAATTTAGAACAGACAGACACATTTACTTACCTAGGATGCATAGTAATACCAGATGGTGGAACAAGCAAGGACATTAACAACAGAATGAATAAAGTGAGAACAGCCTTCGCTAGTCTCAACAACATCTGGAAGTCTTCCAAGTACAGCACAAACACCAAATTAAGACTATGAGAGCTGTGAACTTTCTGTGCTTCTCTATGGTGTGGAATGCTGGAGAGTAACAGACAAGGAAATGTCGAAACTGTCATCCTTCCACATAATTTGACTAAGGAAAATTCTCCAAATCTTTTGGCTGAATACCATCAGCAACCAAGAAAACACTTTTTCGGAGTAACCACGAGGACATGTACACCATCATAGCTGGCAGACGCTGGAGTTGGGTTAACCAAGTCTTCAGAACGAACGCTGATGCCATTACAAAAACAGCTATGCCTAAGCGAAAGAGAGGCCAACCAAAAACAACTTGGCGGAGATCTGAGGAAGCCAAGTTGCAAAGAATGAACCAGAGTTGGGCACTGAAAAAAGGATGGCCATCGACTGAACAAAGTGGAATCAATTTCTTGCCACCCTACAAGACGCCACCATGCGTGATGGCCACTGACTGTCGACGGATATGGATCAGAGAAGAATAGGGCTGACAATCTCAAAGTGTTAAAAGAATTAATACAGCACTTACCGAAGACCAGCTGTAGTTGTAGACTCATAGACAGCAGATAATGTTAATTAGAATTAACTTCATCACACTCTGAGCAAACCCATAGATGCTGAGACTCCCTCAGCAAATGTTGAAGGATATGAATGCTAATTGTTCCTGTTGCGCATTGGTTGTATACACGCCAGATGTGTCCTCTCATAAGTCCATGACCATGGCAGTAGATCCACATCAGTTCTTGAAGAATTGATGCTTCTTTGGAGGTTTTCCATTCATGTCGGAGCCATCCATTTTGGACCTTTTGAAGCCTGGATTGTGAACCAGATACAATAATTGTCTTTGTTAATAAAGTCTCAGACAGCCATCTTAAGGCAGCAGTAACTGCCTCTACCTCCATTCTCATGCTGGAGGTTGTTATCATGTAAGCCCCGTTATGTTCAGCGTTAGTTCTGCCCTTTACTCTAGCAGAGAAGCCTCACCCTGATTTATTACCACGGAATACAGGTCCGGTAGAGTACACAATGGCATCATCATCCGCAGCATTAACATTTATAAGCTAATCAATTTCTAGCTCTGCTCTCCCATTGGCCCAAGTTCTTCACTCTCTACCAAGGCTGATGACAGCAGATAAAAGACAATATAATCGTCAGCATGTAAGTTTCTTCACTCACTTATCGTAACAATTATTAAAATTACATTAAGCTGTTAGAAAGATGCAGGTGTTGAAGGTAACTAGTCAGAGTTGTTACAAGGTGAAGGGACAAGCTGTACTATCAAAGGTCCCTGGACTGGCTTTGAGAGCTAATTGGAACTAATACATACCTGGCCCACTAAACAGAATTACAAACTTTCATTTCATTTTGGTTCATGCATATATTTTTTTTCATGTGTTTTTTTTCTATGGATTCATGAGTCAAGTTAAATGGAAGGCTTGAAACAGCAGTTTTGCCAGGAAATACTTACTTAGTCGTTCCTCTTCTTCTGTGAAATGTAGATGTTTGGAAGAGAGCGCCATACTATCCTATCGGCTGTCTTCCCTACTATCCCAGTTTGGCCTTGTGTGAATTCTTCCTGATCTTTAAAGATTCAGTTGAAGGAACGAAGATTCAAGAACATCGAATAATTACAGAAGATGTCAAGAACAACATTGAATGCTGTCAGCTCTTATGCTGCTTTGAAAGTGATGGGAGCGGTCAGAACTTAGTTTTTATTGATGGCACCTCATACAGCTATACTCTAGTCATTAAGAAGTGAAAATAAGCCTTGTGAAAGTAAGGCACAGAAGCCTGTTGTCGGATCATGTTTCAACATTCAAGTTAATACAACAATATAATACAAATAACTGGCATGCAGTCAAGACAAACTGGTTAATATGTTTAGTTTTAATATTGACGGTGTTAATCTATATGCAAATTTCTTTATGATTGCTAATAAGTGTCTCCACATATGTGGTCGTGATTCTTGTTAATGTTGAATATTCAAAAGTAGTTGCTACTTCAGTGTATCCGAGTGTTTCATATTATGACAAAGTGTTTGAATGAGTGTATTTAATACTTTTGTTCAGATGAGATATTATTATTAGCTCCAGTGGCAGTGATTCAAATGTTCAGTATTTATGTTAAACATTTTTTTCCCTTGGGGAAAGGGGGGGGGGGGGGGGGGGGGAAAGAGAGAACCATTAATATACCGTGATGCTAAATATGAGTTTTTCAAAATGAAATCTTTTTCTTTCCTCTTGTACGTGTAGCGTACATTTGTTTTTCTCTACAGTCAAATTCTGCTGCAATTTGTTGTCTTTGTCCTTTTTCTACTTGTAAACCTACTTATCCCAAATTTTTTTTTAATTTAATCACATTCACAATTTGTATTTTTATTTCATAACTGCCTTGTTCTATATATATATATCCGGGCAGAATCGCTACCAATAACAAATGTCAATATTTCTTATACTAATAATAGCACACTGACCAGATTTTGATTTTCTGTTAGGCAAATTCATTAAGTTTCAGTAGCAACTCACCAAGTTTCAGTAGATCTCCACATGAGTGCCTTTAGTGGCTCGAAGAATATCAAGACGGTATTCTATCTCTCTTCACGTGTTTTGCAGCATCTGAGGTGCGACGGATGCACAAGCGTCAATTATTCGCTGCCGAAGATTGTCCAGTCCCTGCATCGGAGTTTGATAGACAAAGCTTTTTACGTATCCCCATAGAAAGAGATCTAAGGGGGTCAAATCTGGTGACCTTGGTGGCCAATCAATGGGACCTAATCTTCCAATCCATCTGTCTGGAAATTGTTGATGAAGGTAGTTTCTTACTTTATTGGCATAGTGTGGAGGTGCTCCATCTTGCTGGAATATGAATCCTTCTGGTATCCTAGAAACTGCAAAATGTTGCAGCATGTTTAGGTATGTTGCTCCTCTGACTGTGGCTTATGCGAAGAAAAATTTCCCGATCACATAATTCGAGGTTAAGGCACACCACACTTTAAGTTTAGGGCTGTCTCGCTCATGCTCCATTACGACATGTGGGTTTTCATTTCCCCATATCCTACAATTATGCCAGTGAACTTTGCCACAAGTGTGAAAGGTCGCTTCATCGGAGAATGCCACATGATTGAGAAATTCATTGTCATCATCGAGGTGACATAGCATTACATTTGCGAACGCGGCCCGTCTGGGTTTATCATTAGGCTGTAACTTTTGCACTAGCAGGATCTTGTAGGCTCTAAGCCGCAATCTTTTGTGCACAATGTCGTGAACAGTAGATTTTGGAATACCCAATTCTCCACTTGCCCGTCGAATGGATTTCCGCGGGCTACGTTGAAAAGCTTCGCTGCTTCAACTCTATCTGGAGATAACTCTTCATTGCCGCTTCCCATTTTTCTCAATAAAGAACCTGTTTCCAACAGTTGCTTGTACCATTTCACTATGGTATGTCGCTCTGGAGATTTCTGTCCATATTCCTGCCTGAACCTCCTTTGCACAACAATGGGAAACTTTAATTCCGCAAGCCAATAACAGCACTGCACTTTCTGCTGCACCGTGAACTCCACCATTTTCACTACACGCGTCGTCACATTCCGCGGCTGCGCATTACGTATGCGTTATCTGCACATTATCGGACAATTTATCAATTATCTCACAGCTTCTAAAAATGTGATGGTTTCTATACGAATTAACCATAAAAAATCCTTCTAACTTGCATGGATGAGGAAATATTGACATTTGTTATTGGTAGTGATTCTGCCGGACACGCTGTACTGTGTG
The DNA here is from genome assembly GCA_024509875.1 of Oreohelix idahoensis. Taxonomy (NCBI): domain Eukaryota; kingdom Metazoa; phylum Mollusca; class Gastropoda; order Stylommatophora; family Oreohelicidae; genus Oreohelix; species Oreohelix idahoensis. The sequence goes on along the minus strand of JAMPIV010001310.1, from coordinate 74,593 downwards.
TGTGTGTATATATATATATATATATATATATATATATATATATATATATATATATATATATATATATATATATATATATATATATATATATACGAGGGGAAGTCAGTAAGCAATATATGGGGAAATAAATAAATGAGATACGAACTTGAACACCATGTATTATTGCACTTACATTTCCCCTTTATTTGTCAACATAATCTCCACCAACATTGATACACTTATCCCATAGCTGTATTAGTGATTCGAAACCTGGAACATAGAAGTGTGTGCTCTGCTGTCTCAGCAACATTCGCACCTCACATTCAACCTCTGCATCACCCAAGAAATGTTTACCGCCAAGGTGAGCTTTTAGTGGACCAAAGCCATGAGAACATCGCAATCTCAACGGGACGACCAGGTCGGTATTCATCAACAATTTTTGAGCGTCCTTGAGAGAATTTATCGACCCATTTATGTACCGCTTGTCGCGTCAAACACTTCACACCGTAAACAGCAAACATTTCCTCATGAATATCCTTTGCAGGAAGTCCTTTTGCCCCCCAAAAATGCACATCACACTAGCACGGTTGCCATTTTTATCTGCTATGCGCATGCAACACCTAGCAGTCTGCAACCTAAGCTAATCATAAAGCTCGATGATACTGTCATCTAATGACACCTTTAGAAAATACAAAATACCATTTTTAGCTTCCCCATATCAGTTTGTAACTTGCTTACTGATTTCCCCTTGTATATATATTTGTGTAGTCTTAATTTTCCCAGTACTGCACCGTCATTAATTACTCAGTTCTATTAGGGAGCCACTGTAGCGTTGTCGTTAGTGCACAGGCTTCCCAGCTCAGTGGTCTATGGTTCGATCCCCAGATGAGGTGGGATTTTTTAGGCCGCAAACGGCTCCTCAGTTGACCCAGCCCAAACTGGGTACCAGAGCATCCCTGGGAAGGTTAAGGCGGCCGGCGTGATGCTGACCACATCACCCCTAGTGTGCCGATGGTCAAGAAAATATGGGCCTAACACCATATTCCCAATATGCCTCAGTGGGTGTGTAACGGGATCCTTTACCTTTTTATTAGAGTGCTCTGCCTGCCACTTTTATAGAGATAACTACAAGATACCCAGAGGAAAATGAACAGTTATGTTTAATACCATACAAAGACGTTATAAAACACACTAAGTACCCTAATTATAACTATTGAAATACTGTACCATCCTGGATATTTACTAAACATCTAAACCAGAATATTGAAAACCCAGTGGCTAAGATAGTAACAAGATAAAACACAGATCAGCTCATGAGGGAAAGCTTCCATGTTTACAGCTGAAATGGTAGCAATAGTAAAAATACTGGAACTAAGAAACTGGAAGTTAATTTTTGTGTCAAGTTGGGTTAGCTTTCAATCATACTTTGTCTATCTGTCAGCCTCTTCATGTCTGGGGATGTTGCAGTGAGATTTGATCCACCGTATCACAGCTCTTGTGAACTGATGACATAGATTGTGGAGTGTTACTCTAAACAAAAAAGGACAACAAGCACAGAAGGCTAATTCACTTATTCATTAATTAATCTTCAGCTTCCTGAGAAGCATTAGCCTTCAACAATATAATTGCCAAGTCCTCCTGTCGAGTGCCATCACTTCATGATCATTCCATGTTCTCCTCATAATTTAAATGTCTGTCTTCATTTCTCTTCTTCTAGTATTTTTTAATCTCGCACTAAAACTCTTATCTGCCAGATTTTAGAAACAAAAACTGCCTATCAACAGTATAAGGGATACAGATTTAGCCATACCTACCACACTCTGACCGCTGTCTCGTTGACTAAGGATAACAAATTAAACTGTCAGCTTTCACAAAAGAACCACCACAACAGTCACCTCATAAGTTTTCTAACAATTTAATACCAGACTATTTTGTTCCTTCTTCTTTTTATTTGTACACTCTCAGGTGTCTGCTTGAATGTTTTCAAAGAAAGCAATAGTCATTTTGAGACTTTGAATTTCCGTGGAGCTTTTCCACGAATAGTATCGGCGTCGGCCATATGCACTTTCTCTATTCCTCATATGTTGGGCAAGTTTTAAGCAGATTGTTCAGCGGTCATTTTATCAGTGCCACAGTTACACTGATCGGTAGTTCCTATCTTTAGCTTGTTGAATAGATGGTATCTCAATCTGTTGTGGCCAGTGTTGAATAGATGGTATCACAATCTGTTGTGGCCAGTGTTGAATAGATGGTATCTCAATCTGTTGTGGCCAGTGTTGAATAGATGGTATCTCAATCTGTTGTGGCCAGTGTTGAATAGATGGTATCTCAATCTGTTGTGGCCAGTGTTGAATAGATGGTATCTCAATCTGTTGTGGCCAGTGTTGAATAGATGGTATCTCAATCTGTTGTGGCCAGTGTTGAATAGATGGTATCTCAATCTGTTGTGGCCAGTGTTGAATAGATGGTATCTCAATCTGTTGTGGCCAGTGTTGAATAGATGGTATCACAATCTGTTGTGGCCAGTGTTGAATAGATGGTATCTCAATCTGTTGTGGCCAGTGTTGAATAGATGGTATCACAATCTGTTGTGGCCAGTGTTGAATAGATGGTATCTCAATCTGTTGTGGCCAGTGTTGAATAGATGGTATCTCAATCTGTTGTGGCCAGTGTTGAATAGATGGTATCTCAATCTGTTGTGGCCAGTGTTGAATAGATGGTATCTCAATCTGTTGTGGCCAGTGTTGAATAGATGGTATCTCAATCTGTTGTGGCCAGTGTTGAATAGATGGTATCTCAATCTGTTGTGGCCAGTGTTGAATAGATGGTATCTCAATCTGTTGTGGCCAGTGTTGAATGAATAGATGGTATCTCAATCTGTTGTGGCCAGTGTTGAATAGATGGTATCTCAATCTGTTGTAGCCAGTGTGTAGATGATCTCAATCTGTTGTGGCCAGTGTTGAATAGATGGTATCTCAATCTGTTGTGGCCAGTGTTGAATAGATGGTATCTCAATCTGTTGTGGCCAGTGTTGAATAGATAGATGGTAGATGGTATCTCAATCTGTTGTGGCCAGTGTTGAATAGATGGTATCTCAATCTGTTGTGGCCAGTGTTTGAATAGATGGTATCTCAATCTGTTGTGGCCAGTGTTGAATAGATGGTATCTCAATCCTGTTGTGGTGCCAGTGTTGAATAGATGGTATCTCAATCTGTTGTGGCCAGTGTTGAATAGATGGTATCTCAATCTGTTGTGGCCAGTGTTGAATAGATGGTATCTCAATCTGTTGTGGCCAGTGTTGAATAGATGGTATCTCAATCTGTTGTGGCCAGTGTTTGAATAGGTGGTATCTCAATCTGTTGTGGCCAGTGTTGAATAGATGGTATCTCAATCTGTTGTGGCCAGTGTTGTTGAATAGATGGTATCTCAATCTGTTGTGGCCAGTGTTGAATAGATGGTATCTCAATCTGTTGTGGCCAGTGTTGAATAGATGTATCTCAATCTGTTGTGGCCAGTGTTAAATAGATGGTAGATGTGTAATAGATGGTATCTCAATCTGTTGTGGCCAGTGTTGAATAGATGGTATCTCTCAATCTGTTGTGATGGTATCCAGTGTTGATGGCCAGTGTTGAATAGATGGTATCTCAATCTGTTGTGGCCAGTGTTGAATAGATGGTATCTCAATCTGTTGTGGCCAGTGTTGAATAGATGGTATCTCAATCTGTTGTGGCCAGTGTTGAATAGATGGTATCACAATCTGTTGTGGCCAGTGTTGAATAGATGGTATCTCAATCTGTTGTGGCCAGTGTTGAATAGATGGTATCTCAATCTGTTGTGGCCAGTGTTGAATAGATGGTATCTCAATCTGTTGTGGCCAGTGTTGAATAGATGGTATCTCAATCTGTTGTGGCCAGTGTTGAATAGATGGTATCTCAATCTGTTGTGGCCAGTGTTGAATAGATGGTATCTCAATCTGTTGTGGCCAGTGTTGAATAGATGGTATCTCAATCTGTTGTGGCCAGTGTTGAATAGATGGTATCTCAATCTGTTGTGGCCAGTGTTGAATAGATGGTATCTCAATCTGTTGTGGCCAGTGTTGAATAGATGGTATCTCAATCTGTTGTGGCCAGTGTTGAATAGATGGTATCTCAATCTGTTGTGGCCAGTGTTGAATAGATGGTATCTCAATCTGTTGTGGCCAGTGTTGAATAGATGGTATCTCAATCTGTTGTGGCCAGTGTTGAATAGATGGTATCTCAATCTGTTGTGGCCAGTGTTGAATAGATGGTATCTCAATCTGTTGTGGCCAGTGTTGAATAGATGGTATCTCAATCTGTTGTGGCCAGTTTGAATAGATGGTATCTCAATCTGTTGTGGCCAGTGTTGAATAGATGGTATCTCAATCTGTTGTGGCCAGTGTTGAATAGGTGGTACCTCAATCTCAGTCTGTAGATGGTATCTCAATCTGTTGGGCAGTGTTGAATAGATGGTATCTCAATAGATGGTATCTCACTCTGTTGTGGCCAGTGTTGAATAGATGGTATCTCAATCTGTTGTGGCCAGTGTTGAATAGATGGTATCTCAATCTGTTGTGGCCAGTGTTGAATAGATGGTATCTCAATCTGTTGTGGCCAGTGTTGAATAGATGGTATCTCAATCTGTTGTGGCCAGTGTTGAATAGATGGTATCTCAATCTGTTGTTGCCAGTGTTGAATAGATGGTATCTCAATCTGTTGTGGCCAGTGTTGAATAGATGGTATCTCAATCTGTTGTGGCCAGTGTTGAATAGATGGTATCTCAATCTGTTGTGGCCAGTGTTGAATAGATGGTATCACAATCTGTTGTGGCCAGTGTTGAATAGATGGTATCACAATCTGTTGTGGCCAGTGTTGAATAGATGGTATCTCAATCTGTTGTGGCCAGTGTTGAATAGATGGTATCTCAATCTGTTGTGACCAGTGCGGAGTCTGAAGATTACTACTTGTTCTCTTCTGTTGAGCTGAAAGTATGCACCATTTTAGTGTTTGACCTGGATGCTCTACATCCCACTTGTTTCTGTGTCTCTGATAAACCTCTTTGCCTCCTCGAAAATCAAGATTGCAGCAGGCTGAGATAGATTTAAATAAATATCTCACTCAGTTGTGGAATGACATGAATTAGACCCTAATTCCATGTCATAATTCCTTTCTTACTGCTAGATTTCCACATGAAATGTTTTTCCCACATGAAATGTTTTTTCCACATGAAATGATTTCTTACTGCTAGATTGAAGTGCAGATCAAAAAAAGAGACAACATCTATGTACAAGCAAAAAAATGAGTTAACAATCAGTAGGTCAAGGTCATTGCCGGTTTGAAATCAAAAGAAAGATCATTGTTTATGTTGAAAGGGGCGTGCTACAAAATGAAGTAGCAAACACATTAATTAAAAAAAAAAAAGTTTATGTTTCATCAGAACATGATAGAAAGGTGGACATAATACATCAAGGAGCTGTATGATGATGAAAGACCAGATTTGAAGGACTAGGGCAGTTGTGAAGAACGTCCAATACTTGTGGCAGAGGCAGAGGATGACATGCGCCACATGAAGAAAGGCAAAGCTCCTGGACCACATAATATAACTGTAGATGAAATGGAAGCTTTGGGAGACTTTGGAGTAGAAGTGAAAACAAAACTCTTAAATGACATCTACAACAGTGGTCAAATACCTGATGATGTACTAACATCCATATACATAGCTTTACCAAAAAAACCTGGAGCCATGGAATGTGAAGAACATCGCACTATTAGTCTTATGTGTCATGTGACCAAAATATTATTATGAATTATCATGAGAAGAGCAAGAAATAACATTTTTTTAAAAAGTGATGAACAGTGGATTTGTAGAAGGTAATGGCACAAACAATGATATATATATATATATATATATATATATATATAATATATATATATATATATATATATATATATATATATATATAACAAAAACATTAATAGAAAGAGCCATATAGGCGAAGACAGATATGAACTTGTGCTTTATAGATTACACCAAGGCATTCGACAAGATGAAACATGAGGAAATTATAAAAATGTTAGAAAACATGAACATTAAAGGTAACGACTTGAGGATAATAAAGAACATATACTGGCAACAAACAGCAGTTGTAAGAATTAGCAGCCAAATAGAAACGAATCAGCAAGTAGAAAAAGGGTGTCAGGCAGGGATATGTACTATCACCTGATCTGTTTAACCTGTACAGTGAAAATATAATGAGATCTCTAGAGGACTTGCCAGGAATATCATTTGACGGACATAATTTAATCAACTTGAGATACGCTGATGATGTAGTCTTAATAGCAAAAAGTGAAAAGGAGCTGCAGGAAATGGTTGATACAATAGTGATAGACAGTGAAAATAAAGGCCTCTGCCTTAATAGAAAAACGACAGAAGTAATGGTCGTCTCAAAGAAAAGGGCTCCCCAAAATGCACTATCAAAGTGAATGAAACAGTTTTAAAACAAGTCAATAAATTCAAATACCTGGGCACATTAATAACAACGGATGGAAGATGCATCTCAGAAATAAAGAGCAGACTAGCTCACGCACAAGCAGCTTTCTATAAAATGATGAGTATTTTATACAACAATTCATTGTTATTGGAAGTAAGAAGGAGAGTTCTTTAGTGTAAGATAGAACCAATTCTTACATATGGGAGTGAGTCATGGACATTAGGTAAACAAGCAGGGGAGGCACTAGAGGCCACAGAGATGTGGTTTTACAGAAGAAAGTTAAAAATACCATGGACAGTCAAAATGATAATGAGGATGTCCAGAAAGAGGCCAATGCACAAAGGAAACATATTTCACAAGTTAGACAGAAACAATCCACTTTTTGTGTGGCATGTTATGAGAAGAGGAAAGCTGGAATTTATCTTACAACAGGTAAGATTGAGGGAAAAAGAGATAGGGGAAGACAAAGAGAGCAAATACTGGACTGTTTGACATCGTGCCATGGAAAGAAATCAACAGCAGTATCGATAAATTGTACTGGTGACAGGAAGTTGTGGAAAGTCATGATCTCCTACGCCACTAGGCATGGTACTTGAAGAAGAAGATTTTCACAGGACTCTTTATTCTCTTCCATATCCGATTCATTTTTTCCTTATTTGACATCCGCACTGCACGGTGCTCCTCGATACTAGAAAACATTGCGCACCATTTTCATACACAATCACTGACACTGTTACTGCGCGTATGCTCACAAGGATCCCCGTTACACACTCATTGAAGCATGCTGAGAATAAGGTGTTATAACACGTTTCACTAGCTGTGCCCAACTTCAAAATGCTATATCTCAGCGAATATATAACGCATATAAGTGCAATTTTGTGTGTGAATTTGAAATGGTATAGACCCTATGAATTAAATTTTTCATTAAAATGCAGCCATTGGTTTCAATTTTCGTTTCTTTGCATCATAATATCAAAAGTGTACTTGCCAACACGCATCACACACACACACATTTTGAAATGTCTACAGTAAATTATACGACCTCATTTGCACATGATTGGTTTATCATACAAATGGCATGATTTTAGCATGAAATTGCACTTCTTGAACATAAACCGGTTTATATCCGGTGCTATTCACACATGGGAGAAGATCTTTTTTTAAATTAATAAAGATAAACAGAAATCTCGTTCAACCTCTGATGGGTTATAATTAGGATATATATTGTTTTCAATTTCAAATAATATGAACAACTGCCGACATGGGAGAAGATCGGTGTTACGTACATTTATTACCTAAGGGGGTAGTCGTCGGTCCTACCAAATGTACGCACCAGTCTTGAGATAGTTATATTATTTGTGCGTTCGATTGATTCACGCACTGACGTGCACCATGCTGTGTGAGTTGCTTTGGACGCACGTGTAACCTAGTTGAGTAGTTTGTGACGTCATGTTTTGAAGTGGAAACATGGAACTGGCTTGTGTCCATGATTGTAATTTTATATTGTGTATCCAATGGCATGTTGAAGGAAGCCATTTATTATTGTGATTTGTATTGGTCTTCAGGTCGAAGCCAATCGCAGTTATGTCACGTAAGTTATCGCCCACTTCTTATTTTAATGCTGCATAAAAAGGCCGCTCTACTACTAATCTAGCGGGAATTTTATCATTCCTAGAATGGATCTACAGAGTCGCTTGCCTTTAAGATTTGGATCGTAGACGGAGAATTCCTACGAGTAGAAGAAGTTATATTGTTTACCTTATGCACATGTTTTAAATGCCGTACATGCTTCAATGCCAAAGTCGTGGCATGAAGGTGAAGAGAGGTTAGCCGATTCCGAACTCAATAGCTGAATAGATTGTTGTGGGTGTTGATAAGACTTAATCACTTGAAGAATAACTAAGAATGATCAGCAACTTCAAAGTATGACATTTTGTACCTATAACCTATAACTATGATCGTATCGTTTCTTCGTATGTGCCATGTCAATAAACTATATGTCCAGCAATCACTGACTTATGTACTGCCCAGTTTACCATCGAGTGATCAGTTCAAACACTACCTGTTGTAGTCCGTTTTACAGAACAGTTTGTTGACATTTTCGTTCAGTTTGCCATTCGCGTTGTGAAGACCAACACCATTACTATAAACGGCTACAACAATCGGCTACCACGACAAGCATGGGAAACAAAGAGCCAGGGATCCAGACCTCCAGGACGACCTAGAGTCCGCTGGGAGGACAACATTAGACAATCTCTGAAGGACCGAGGACTAGAATGGAACCAGGCCAGGAAGAAGACAGCTGATAGAATAGTCTGGCGCTCTCTCTTCCAAACCTCTACACCTCACGGTAGAAGAGGAACGACTAAGTAAGTAAGCTATTCACACATTGTCAAGCAGTGGCGTGTCTACAAAAAGTATTGTGTGGTTAAGTAGGAAAAATTAGTCTGCGAGTACAGTTTATGACATTACAGCAAATCATAAATAGGATTTTTAAGTATTTCTGCAATGAAGCTACTGGAGGAAAACAATATTCTATTTCAAACCCACAAAAGAGGACTATTCATGCCTTGGGGATAAGCAAACGATCATTGCACCGCTGGATAGCGACATCTGAAATTTCTAATTCCAGTGTTTTACACGCGAAAATTAGGCCAAGAGTGGTGGATAATTTTGACAGAGAATTGATCTGCAGAGAAATTTGCAATATGTTTCACAATAATGAGGCAGTGACTTTAAGGAAATTGAAAATTTGGTTAAGAAAGAATAATGACAATGATATTTCCAAATCTACGCTATGGAGGACTATTAGGAGTTTGGGATTCACTTTTAGAAAATATGTTGGTGGTAGAAACCTTATTTGTGAGAAGCCTCATATAGTTGCAATAAGAAGCAAATATTTACGCGAGGTCAGAGAAATGAGAAGAGATTGTTATGATTTTGTGTATTTAGATGAAACTTGGATCAATGCGCACCACAGTAATGAACGAGAATGGCAATCATCTGATGGGACAACTAAGAGACTAGTACCAAGCAGCAAAGGACAGCGCCTAATAATTGCACATGCAGGAAGCAGCCATCATGGGCTTCTAAATAATACTGAACTTATATTTGTTTCAAAATCCACAGACAGTAGGGATTATCATACAGAGATGAATGGCAAGATATTTCAAGATTGGATTGTGAATCATGTACTTCCTTCATTGGATAGACCGTCGTGTTTGATAATGGACAATGCTTCATATCACAACGTTGTGGCATCAGAAGATAAAGTTCCTAATTCATCAAGTACTAAAGATGTAATAAAGATTTAGCTGACCAAAAACAACATTCCATTCAACGAAATGTCCATGAAGCCTGAATTACTTGGAATTGTAAAAAAGACAGCATAAAAAGATATTTCACATAGACAAGGCAATCCATGAACATGGTCACAGATGTTTAAGACTACCTCCTTACTATTCTCACTTAAACCCAATAGAATTAGTCTGGGCTAAAATTAAGGAACAGGTAGCAACAGAAAATACAACATTCAAATTAAAAGATGCTGAAATACTTACAAAAGCCGCCATCTCCAATGTAGCCAGCGATTATTGGAAGAAATGTGAGAACCATGTGTTACAATAGGAAGAGGAATATTGGAAGAACGATGGTTTGTCCTTCATTCAGCCAAGATTAAATTATCAATTTCTCAGAGACATCTGATTATGATTAAAGATGACCTTACCGTTATTTACAAGCACGTTAGAGGAGCAACGTTCCATTATGATATTTATGAACCGCAAAGAGGTGTTACCTATTGAAATAATTAGATCAATGATGGTCAAGTATTAGTATGGAAGGCCACTAAATGTCAATGACAAACATGTCACGAGTATCTCGCTTGCAGATCATTTAAGAAATCATCTTCAACAGGTATCCATATGCAAACGTGGTGGCCACATTATTGTAATAGTAGACACGTCTATGCCTAATCAATTCACAGAAACTGTGACTGAGGTGGTAAAATTTCTTTACTCGATACACAATAATTAGTGTGCCGTCAAAAATCAAAGGATTTCATTCGTTTATGGGAACTGGACAAGATGCACAGATATAAAGTATATATTTGTTGGGTCTAAGCCAATATAACATCGTATGCAAAAAATGGCATTAATACGTTCGACGGTAATCAGATAATAACATTTGTTGAGGGCAAAGCTAGTGAAACATGCTATAGCCATATTTTCTTGATCATAGGCACACTATGGCTGAAATGGTCAGCATCACGCCAGGCGCCTTACATTTCCTAGTTAATTGGGAGAAAAAAAAACACACACACACACACAAATAGTAATACGTCTTACAAGGAGAAGGACAAGAAAAACCTACGTTGCGGCCACAACTGGTTTTTCTTGTCCTTCACCTTGTAAGACGTATTACTATTTGTGTGTGTGTGTTTTTTTCCCTCCCAATTAACTGTTTTACCCCCGTCTTACGGGAGTTCTCCTCATATGCTTATATATTACCCCATAACTGACTGCATTGTCTACCTGTTTGCTCACTTTTCACTTTTATCTCCTCTCTTACTTTCGATCTATTCACCCACTTTCATTGTTTATTATTTTTTATGTATTCTTTATATCTATTAATTAAATTATTTTTATATTTAATTTTATTTATTTTTAATTTTATTTATTTTTGTATGTGTGTGGTCTCACTCGATTTGCCACTATGCCTTCACTGAAACACTTCATTAATTCACTTCGGTTTTCTATAACCACCTCATTCAGCCTTTTACCACCTGATATATCTCGCACTTCTCACTTCAACCCCTCTGCTGGCCAAATTCAACCTTGTGAACATCGCCTATTACAGCGCATCGAGACCACATGTGGGTTCCAGCGTATGCGAGCTGTCGCAGCTATCCATTCCCGCCTCCTGGCAGATATCAGTGCTCAGCAGTCTCAGCTTCTACTCCGCTTACGAAGTCTCACCTCCAGCTACTTTCCTGCATTCCCCATTATCCGCATTATTATCCATACCCACAACCGGCAATTGTATGATTTTTTATCCGCCCAGAAAAAGGACAAACTTTCCTGCCTCTGTCCTACCCATGAGACTGTCCCTGCCTCCTCTACTCCATCTCGTTCCCAGGTTGTATTCCCTCTGATCTTGCCCTCTCTGAGGGGGAGCTTTCGGTCCTCAGCAAGGGCTTGCATTTTGTCCCTCTCCAACCATCCTCTGATCAATACAATCTCCTCCAAGATGTCCATCGGTTTCATCACCGTCTGCGACTTCAGTTCCATTTCCGCAACAGTGATGGTCCTCAGGGATCACAGGCTGAATCAGATGATGCCTTTGCACGCTTCGCTCCTCCCAAGAATAAACACTTTACACCCTCTCCTGGGGCTTCCCACGCTCTGGGTTTATATATTCAGAATACCCTCCACGACATTCAGCAGCTCCAACCTCAACGCCTGCGTTATTCAAACCTTTCTTCCGATGAGTCTTATGCCCTCTCAAAGCTCCGCCGCAGAGATGACATTGTTATCAAACCGGCTGACAAAGGAGGTGCCATTGTGGTATGGCGCAAGGACCTGTACCTCCAAGAAGGTAATAAGTAGCTCACCAACAGCTCCTTCTACCAGCGCCGTGACAATGATGCGACAGTCCTCAACAATCGTCTGGTCCATGACACCATCAAAATTCTTATCGCCAACAAGACCTTACCTTCTAGCGCTTCTCATCTCCGTATTGACAATAGTGGTCTAGGCAAGCCTGTGTTTTATATGCTTCCCGAAATTCATAAACCCTCCAACCCTGGGAGACCCATTGTCTCTGCGTGTGCCTGCCCTACCGAACGTATATCAGACTTCCTCGACGGCATCTTCCAGCCTATTGTAGAGCAGCTTCCTTCCTTCTTAAAGGACACAAACCATGCTCTTACTACTTTTTCCTCTATTCAGCTTTCTCCAAACCGTACCTACCGTTTATTTCTGTTAGATGTTTGCTCGCTTTACACTTCCATTCCTCACTCTGATGGTCTCAGAGCTCTCCGGTTTTTCCTTGACAAGCGCACGCACCCCTCTATTGCTACAGAGACTCTCCTGCGCCTTGCAGAACTTGTCCTTTGACTCAATTCCTTTGAGTTCAATGGACAGTTCTTTGACCAAATAAGTGGAGTTGCCATGGGCACCAAGATGCGTCCCAGTTATGTCTGCCTCTTCATGGGCTACCTAGAGTATCAGGTGTGGCAGCAGTATCCTGGACCTTTTCCATTGATGTATCATAGATACATCGATGATGGCATAGGTCTCACCGATATGCCAGAGGCTGACCTATCTAGGTTCATTAAATTCATTAACTACTTCCACCGGGTGATCCAATTCACCTCTCACATCTCCACTGTCTCTGTTAATTTCCTTGACATTGTTGTCACCATCACTCCCCCCCCCCCTCACCACTTCGGTGTTCTACAAACCCACCGATGCACACAGTTACCTCCTTTATTCTTCCTCTCATCCTACGGCTTGTCGAGACTCCTTGCCTGTCTCACAACTTCTCCGCCTCCGTCGGTTATGCCAAGATGATGACAACTTTCTATGCCAAGCACAAGAAATGTTGGACTTCTTCCGTAACAGACAGTATCCAGAAGATGTTCTTACCTCTGCCTTAGAGCGTGTTCTCCCTATCTCACGTCTAGAGTCCCTCAAACCCCGCCAAAAAACCTCTTCTGATAGAGTCAAGTTAATAATGACCTATCATCCTCACAGCACTGCTGTCAAAAGGATCCTGTATCGCCACCTACCTCTCCTCCAAGCTGACCCAGCGGCGCGGGAAGTGTTTAGTGAGCCACCCTTGCTGGCGTATAGACGGGATAAAAATTTGAGGGACCTCCTAGTCCACAGCCGTTTGAAAACCGTCAACGATGGCCACTTTGGGACCAAGCCATGTAACCGAACACGATGTAAGACATGTCAGTATGTAATCGGAACACGTTCAGTCTCGTTCCCTAACGCCAAGTTCACCATCACCCATGGCTTCACATGTGAGTCACGCAACGTCATTTATGCTATTATATGCAAACGTTGCACCATTACTTACATCGAACAAACGGGCACACGACTGGGCGACCGATTCTGAAGACACCTCTACGACATCTCTCAGTTTAAATCCACACCTGTGGCCATCCACTTCAATGGCCCTGACCACCACGGTGCCACTGACATCCAGGTGACAGCCATCAGATCCTGTTCCTTGAACGCCAACAGTCGGTTTCGCCAGGAACAACGCCTCATCCATCTTATGGATTGCCTCAAACAACACGGTTTGAATACCCAACATTCTTTTGTCTGAGACGCCTTTCTCTATCGAGTCCCAGTTGTATTATGACTAAAAACTTTGATGCGACCCTCACTTTATATATATATATATATATATATATATATATATTATATATATATATATATATATATATATATATATATATATATATATATATATATATATATATATATATATTATATATATATATATATATATATATATATATATATATATATATATATATATATATATATATATATATATATATATATATTTATATATATATTATTTTATATATATAATATTATGTTATATTTATTATATATTTATATTTATTTTATATATTTTTTTTTATTTTTATATTTTTATTATATATTTATATATATTTTTATTTTTTTATTTTTATTTTTATTTTTTTATTTATTTTTAATTTTTTTTTATTTTATTTTTTTCCTTTAAACTTTATTTATTATTATTATTTTTTTATTTATTTATTTTTTTCATTTTATTTATTTATTTATTATTTATAATTTTTTGTTTTTTCCTCACTCTTTTCCAGTCCTTGTTTTCATTATTTCGTATTTTTCGTTTTTAATGTACTATCGACTTCCTCTTTCCGGTTTAGTGGCAGCTATTTTGCTTCACATGTGACTGAACATAAGGGAAGTTTTTTTTCTCTTACTTTTATAGTTTCATGTTCTCTACTAAATTCTCATTTTCTTTCCCTCCTGTCTCTTGTTTGTCTGTCCCTGACGAAGGCCTTGTGGCCACAACGTAGGTTTTTCTTGTCCTTCTCCCTGTAAGACGTATTACTATTTGTGTGTGTGTGTGTTTTTTTTTTAGTTTTTTTCCCCTCCCAATTAACGGTTTTACTCCCGTCTTACGGCAGTTCTCCTCATATACTTAAATTTCCTAGAGTTGCTCTGGTACCCACTTCAAGAGGCTAGGTCGACCCCAGAGCCGTCTGAAAAGCTAGGAAGCCAGTGCACTAACTACTGCGCAACCCCTGCTCCCTCCAATGCTCACAAGTCAGATGTAATAAACAAACTAGTCCAGTCAGTCACACTTCACATTCAATCCGATGCAAACATCATAAAAATGCTCCCATGAAGCACATGTGTTATAAATTCATCAACACATATTTTAACAATAATGACGTCATCAACAAATGCTTTCACATTCAGTTTTTAATTAATGCTGATCTAGAAATGTAATAAACATTGTAAGACTTGAGTCAAGGCATATTCTGTCATAGCCATTAGTTAATGACCTCAAGTCTAAGGTGACTCAATGTGCTGAGAGACATGATGGCTACTAGGAAATTAGTCTTGGACATTGGCTGTCTGGGTCGGCACCAGGCAGATGGACTTCCTAAGGAACACCCCTTGTCTTTTCCCTGGCATGGCGGCTGAGGGTGATAGGATATTTCCACCATATCTTACAAATATTATATTATGTATTATGGACATGGCAGCTGAGGGTGATAGGATATTTCCACCATATCTTACAAATATTATATTATGTATTATGGACATGGCGGCTGAGGGTGATAGGATATTTCCACCATATCTTACAAATATTATATTATGTATTATGGACATGGCAGTTGAGGGTGATAGGATATTTCCACCATATCTTACAAATATTATATTATGGACATGGCGGCTGAGGGTGATAGGATATTTCCACCATATCTTACAAATATTATATTATGTATTATGGACATGGCGGCTGAGGGTGATAGGATATTTCCACCATATCTTACAAATACATGGCATGGCGGCTGAGGGTGATAGGATATTTCCACCATATCTTACAAATATATGGCATGGCGGCTGAGGGTGATAGGATATTTCCACCATATCTTACAAATATGTGGCATGGCGGCTGAGGGTGATAGGATATTTCCACCATATCTTACAAATATATGGCATGGCGGTTGAGGGTGATAGGATATTTCCACCATATCTTACAAATATTATATAATGTATTATGGACATGGCAGTTGAGGGTGATAGGATATTTCCACCATATCTTACAAATATTATATTATGGACATGGCGGCTGAGGGTGATAGGATATTTCCACCATATCTTACAAATACATGGCATGGCGGCTGAGGGTGATAGGATATTTCCACCATATCTTACATATATGTGGCATGGCGGCTGAGGGTGATAGGATATTTCCACCATATCTTACAAATATATGGCATGGCGGCTGAGGGTGATAGGATATTTCCACCATATCTTACAAATATATGGCATGACGGCTGAGGGTGATAGGATATTTCCACCATATCTTACAAATATATGGCATGGCGGCTGAGGGTGATAGGATATTTCCACCATATCTTACAAATATTATATAATGTATTATGGAAATAAACTAGAATTATCGCGGGAGGTACGGGGATGTATCGAAGAAACGTGGATGTAGAAGGAGAGGTAGGGGAGAGAGAGAGCAAAAATAAGAGCTGGTAAGAGAAAAACAAGACAGAAAGCGGACAGACTCTCTATGAATTACATACGTATAGGTGGGTACAGGTACTAGAATTATCGAGGTACCTACCAACTGGCAGACATTATTCAAATAATCATCTCTAATTGTTTATATACCGGGTAATAATGCTTAGGTTTGAGATATTACACAAATTAATGTAGGTCTGGCAGACGAGGACAAGAGATGTATGTGAACTATGAACTCCCTCACGCATGGCTAAATATAAGTTTCCATTCTAATGAGGATGCAAAATTGCATGGAAGTGTACTATATTTAAGCGTTCAAGAATGGCAAGTCTTCAATTTATATGTCTATGTGGATCGTCTTCCGGAAGGGTGTACCTATGAGCTCCTGACAAAAATGTCCGAAGAACCTAACGAGATGTGCTTAATTGACGGTGATTTTAATGCTATATCTATGGAGTGGGGTAACTCAACAGACAATAGACACGGTGTTGAATTGAGCCAGGCTTAAGCTTAAATCTATCCATTTTAAATTACGGACGCCCAAAATGACTGGCATCTAAACCCAGGGATACTGATGGTGCCATAGATCTA
This sequence comes from Oreohelix idahoensis, assembly GCA_024509875.1. Lineage (NCBI taxonomy): Eukaryota > Metazoa > Mollusca > Gastropoda > Stylommatophora > Oreohelicidae > Oreohelix > Oreohelix idahoensis. The sequence continues at coordinate 57,739 of JAMPIV010001310.1, read as the reverse complement.
GCATTCATTTCTAACGCTGCTGCCACTTTTGCACATTGGGATGTAAAGCACGCTCAAGAAAGCGATCATCTACCCTGTGTAGCATTCATTGCGAAAGGAAAATGCTGCCAGGCTCAGGAAATATAACAGACTTTCCAGTGTCATACAGGCCCGCAAGTCCTGTGTACATATTGTGTCAAATTGCGAAACAAAAGACAACTCGAACAGCTTTCACACAACCACCCCCCGGTGGAATGAGACAGTAGAGACAGCTTTTACACAACCACCCCACGGTGGAATGAGACAGTAGAGACAGCTTTTACACAACCACCCCCGGTGGAATGAGACAGTAGAGACAGCTTTTACACAACCACCCCCCCGGTGGAATGAGACAGTAGAGACAGCTTTTATACAACCACCCCCCGGTGGAATGAGACAGTAGAGACAGCTTTTACACAACCACCCCCCGGTGGAATGAGACAGTAGAGACAGATTTTACACAACCACCCCCCGGTGGAATGAGACAGTAGAGAAAGCTTTTACACAACCACCTCCCGGTAGAATGAGACAGCAGAGACAATATTTACACAACCACACCCCGGTAGAATGAGACAGTAGAGACAACATTTACACAACCACACCCCGGTAGAATGAGACAGTAGAGACAACATTTACACAACCACACCCCGGTAGAATGAGACAGTAGAGACAACATTTACACAACTACACCCCGGTAGAATGAGACAGTAGAGACAACATTTACACAACCACCTCCGTTAGAATGAGATAGTAGAGACAACATTTACACAACTACACCCCCCGGTAGAATGAGACAGTAGAGACAACATTTACACAACCACACCCCGGTAGAATGAAACAGTAGAGACAACATTTACACAACCACACCCCGGTAGAATGAGACAGAAGAGACAACATTTACACAACCACACCCCGGTAGAATGAGACAGTAGAGACAGCTTTTACACAACCACCCCCGGTGGAATGAGACAGTAGAGACAGCTTTTACACAACCACCCCCCGGTGGAATGAGACAGTAGAGACAGCTTTTACACAACCACCCCCCGGTGGAATGAGACAGTAGAGACAGCTTTTACACAACCACCCCCCGGTGGAATGAGACAGTAGAGACAGCTTTTACACAACCACCCCCCGGTGGAATGAGACAGTAGAGACAGATTTTACACAACCACCCCCCGGTGGAATGAGACAGTAGAGAAAGCTTTTACACAACCACCTCCCGGTAGAATGAGACAGCAGAGACAATATTTACACAACCACACTCCGGTAGAATGAGACAGTAGAGACAACATTTACACAACCACACCCCGGTAGAATGAGACAGTAGAGACAACATTTACACAACTACACCCCAGTAGAATGAGACAGTAGAGACAACATTTACACAACCACCTCCGTTAGAATGAGATAGTAGAGACAACATTTACACAACTACACCCCCCGGTAGAATGAGACAGTAGAGACAACATTTACACAACCACACCCCGGTAGAATGAAACAGTAGAGACAACATTTACACAACCACACCCCGGTAGAATGAGACAGAAGAGACAACATTTACACAACCACACCCCGGTAGAATGAGACAGTAGAGACAGCTTTTACACAACCACCCCCCGGTGGAATGAGACAGTAGAGACAGCTTTTACACAACCACCCCCCAGTGGAATGAGACAGTAGAGACAGCTTTTACACAACCACCCCCGGTGGAATGAGACAGTAGAGACAGCTTTTACACAACCACCCCCCGGTGGAATGAGACAGTAGAGACAGCTTTTACACAACCACCCCCCGGTGGAATGAGACAGTAGAGACAGCTTTTACACAACCACCCCCCGGTGGAATGAGACAGTAGAGACAGATTTTACACAACCACCCCCCGGTGGAATGAGACAGTAGAGAAAGCTTTTACACAACCACCTCCCGGTAGAATGAGACAGCAGAGACAATATTTACACAACCACACCCCGGTAGAATGAGACAGTAGAGACAACATTTACACAACCACACCCCGGTAGAATGAGACAGTAGAGACAACATTTACACAACTACACCCGGGTAGAATGAGACAGTAGAGACAACATTTACACAACCAGCTCCGTTAGAATGAGATAGTAGAGACAACATTTACACAACCACCCCCCGGTAGAATGAAACAGTAGAGACAACATTTACACAACCACACCCCGGTAGAATGAGACAGAAGAGACAACATTTACACAACCACACCCCAGTAGAATGAGACAGTAGAGACAACACTTACACAACTACACCCCAGTAGAATGAGACAGTAGAGACAACATTTACACAACTACAAGCCGGTGGAATGAGACAGTAGAGACAACATTTACACAACTACACACCAGTGGAATGAGACAGTAGAGACAGCATTTACACAACTACACCCCGGTAGAATGAGACAGTAGAGACAACATTTACACAACTACACCCCGGTAGAATGAGACAGTAGAGACAACATTTACACAACTACACCCCGATAGAATGAGACAGTAGAGACAGCATTTACACAACTAAACCCCGGTAGAATGATACAGTAGAGACAACATTTACACAACTACACCCCGGTAGAATGAGACAGTAGAGACAGCATTTACACAACTAAACCCCGGTAGAATGATACAGTAGAGACAACATTTACACAACTACACCCCGGTAGAATGAGACAGTATAGACAACATTTACACAACTACACCCCGGTAGAATGAGACAGTAGAGACAACATTTACACAACCACCCCGGTAGAATGAGACAGTAGAGACAACATTTACACAACTACACCCTGGTAGAATGAGACAGTAGAGACATTATTTACACAACCACACCCCGGTAGAATGAGACAGTAGAGACAGCATTTACACAACTACACCCCGGTAGAATGAGACAGTAGAGACAACATTTACACAACTACACCCCGGTAGAATGAGACAGTAGAGACAGCATTTACACAACTACACCCCGGTAGAATGAGACAGTAGAGACAACATTTACACAACCACACCCCGGTAGAATGAGACAGTAGAGACAGCATTTACACAACTACACCCCGGTAGAATGAGAGAGTAGAGACAGCATTTACACAACTACACCCCGGTAGAATGAGACAGTAGAGACAACATTTACACAACCACACCCCGGTGGAATGAGACAGTAGAGACAGCTTTTACACAACTACACCCAGGTAGAATGAGACAGTAGAGACAACATTTACACAACTACACCCCGGTGGAATGAGACAGTAGAGACAACATTTACACAACTACACCCCGGTGGAATGAGACAGTAGAGACAACATTTACACAGCTACACCCCTGTGGAATGAGACAGTAGAGACAACATTTACACAACTACACCCCAGTGGAATGAGACAGTAAAGACAACATTTACACAACTACACCCCGGTAGAATGAGACAGTAGAGAAAGCCTTTACACAACTACACCCCGGTAGAATGAGACAGTAAAGACAACATTTACACAACTATACCCCGTTAGAAATGGTTTACACAACTAAACCCCGACAGTAGAGACAACATTTACACAACTACACCCCAGTGGACAACATTTACACAACTACACCCCGGTGGAATGAGACAGTAGAGACAACATTTACACAACTACACCCCGGTGGAATGAAACAGTAGAGACAACATTTACACAACTACACCCCGGTGGAATGAGACAGTAGAGACAACATTTACACAACTACACCCCAGTGGAATGAGACAGTAAAGACAACATTTACACAACTACACCCCGGTAGAATGAGACAGTAGAGAAAGCATTTACACAACTACACCCCGGTAGAATGAGACAGTATAGACAACATTTACACAACTACACAACGGTAGAATGGGACAGTAGAGACAACATTTACACAACCACCCCGGTAGAATGAAACAGTAGAGACAACATTTACACAACTATATCCCGGTAGAATGAGACAGTAGAGACAACATTTACACAACTACACCCCGGTAGAATGAGACAGTAGAGACAGCATTTACACAACTACACCCCGGTAGAATGAGACAGTAGAGACAATATTTACACAACTACACCCCGGTAGAATGAGAGAGTAGAGACAGCATTTACACAACTACACCCCGATAGAATGAGACAGTAGAGACAGCATTTACACAACTAAACCCCGGTAGAATGATACAGTAGAGACAACATTTACACAACTACACCCCGGTAGAATGAGACAGTAGAGACAGCATTTACACAACTAAACCCCGGTAGAATGATACAGTAGAGACAACATTTACACAACTACACCCCGGTAGAATGAGACAGTAGAGACAACATTTACACAACTACACCCCGGTAGAATGAGACAGTAGAGACAACATTTACACAACTACACCCCGGTAGAATGAGACAGTAGAGACAACATTTACACAACCACACCCCGGTAGAATGAGACAGTAGAGACAGCATTTACACAACTACACCCCGGTAGAATGAGACAGTAGAGACAACATTTACACAACTACACCCCGGTAGAATGATACAGTAGAGACAGCATTTACACAACTAAACCCCGGTAGAATGAGACAGTAGAGACAACATTTACACAACTACACCCCGGTAGAATGAGACAGTAGAGACAACATTTACACAACTACACCCTGGTAGAATGAGACAGTAGAGACAACATTTACACAACCACCCCCCGGTAGAATGAGACAGTAGAGACAACATTTACACAACTACACCCCGGTAGAATGAGACAGTAGAGACAACATTTACACAACTACACCCCGGTAGAATGAGACAGTAGAGACAGCATTTACACAACTACACCCCGGTAGAATGAGACAGTAGAGACAACATTTACACAACTACACCCCGGTAGAATGAGACAGTAGAGACAGCATTTACACAACTACACCCCGGTAGAATGAGACAGTAGAGACAACATTTACACAACTACACCCCGGTAGAATGAGACAGTAGAGACAGCATTTACACAACCACACCCCGGTAGAATGAGACAGTAGAGACAACATTTACACAACTACACCCCGGTAGAATGAGACAGTAGAGACAACATTTACACAACCACACCCCGGTAGAATGAGACAGTAGAGACAGCATTTACACAACTACACCCCGGTAGAATGAGACAGTAGAGACAACATTTACACAACTACACCCCGGTAGAATGAGACAGTAGAGACAACATTTACACAACTACACCCCGGTAGAATGAGACAGTAGAGACAACATTTACACAACTACACCCCGGTGGAATGAGACAGTAGAGACAACATTTACACAACTACACCCCGGTGGAATGAAACAGTAGAGACAACATTTACACAACTACACCCCGGTGGAATGAGACAGTAGAGACAACATTTACACAACTACACCCCAGTGGAATGAGACAGTAAAGACAACATTTACACAACTACACCCCGGTAGAATGAGACAGTAGAGAAAGCATTTACACAACTACACCCCGGTAGAATGAGACAGTATAGACAACATTTACACAACTACACAACGGTAGAATGGGACAGTAGAGACAACATTTACACAACCACCCCGGTAGAATGAAACAGTAGAGACAACATTTACACAACTATATCCCGGTAGAATGAGACAGTAGAGACAACATTTACACAACTACACCCCGGTAGAATGAGACAGTAGAGACAACATTTACACAACCACACCCCGGTAGAATGAGACAGTAGAGACAGCATTAACACAACCACATCCCCGTAGAATGAGACAGTAGAGAGAACGAGACAACCCGGTAGAATGAGACAGTAGAACAGCTTTACACCCGGTAGAATGAGACAGTAGAGACAACATTTACACAACTACACCCCGGTAGAATGAGACAGTAGAGACAACATTTACACAACTACACCCCGGTAGAATGATACAGTAGAGACAACATTTACACAACTACACCCCGGTAGAATGATACAGTAGAGACAACATTTACACAACCACCCCGGTAGAATGAGAGAGACAGTAGAGACAACGTTTACACAACTACACCCCGGTAGAATGAGACAGTAGAGACAGCATTTACACAACTACACCCCGGTAGAATGAGACAGTAGAGACAACATTTACACAACTACACCCCGGTAGAATGAGACAGTAGAGACAACATTTACACAACTACACCCCGGTAGAATGAGACAGTAGAGACAGCATTTACACAACTACACCCCGGTAGAATGAGAGAGTAGAGACAGCATTTACACAACTACACTCCGGTAGAATGAGACAGTAGAGACAACATTTACACAACTACACCCAGTGGAATGAGACTGTAGAGACAGCTTTTACACAACCACCCCCGGTGGAATGAGACAGTAGAGACAGCATTTACACAACTACACCCCGGTAGAATGAGACAGTAGAGACAACATTTACACAACCACACCCCGGTAGAATGAGACAGTAGAGACAGCATTTACACAACTACACCCCGGTAGAATGAGACAGTAGAGACAACATTTACCGAACCACACCCCGGTAGAATGAGACAGTAGAGACAACATTTACAATACTACACCCCGGTAGAATGAGACAGTAGAGACAACATTTACACAACCACACCCCGGTAGGATGAGACAGTAGAGACAGCATTTACACAACTACACCCTGGTAGAATGAGACAGTAGAGACAACATTTACACAACTACACCCCGGTAGAATGAGACAGTAGAGACAACATATTCACAACCACACCCCGGTGGAATGAAACAGTAGAGACAGCTTTTACACAACCACCCCCCGATGGAACGAGACAGTAGAGACAGCATTTACACAACCACCCCCTGTGGAATGAGACAGTAGAGACAGCATTTACACAACTACACCCCGGTAGAATGAGACAGTAGAGACAGCATTTACACAACTACACCCCGGTAGAATGAGACAGTAGAGACAACATTTACACAATCACCTCCCCCCCGGTAGAATGAGACAGTAGAGACAATATTTGCACAACCACCCGCCGGTAGAATGAGACAGTAGAGACAACATTTACACAACCACACCCCGGTAGAATGAGACAGTAGAGACAACATTTACACAACTACACCCCGGTAGAATGAGACATTAGAGACAACATTTACACAACTACATCCCTGTAGAATGAGACAGTAGAGACAACATTTACACAACTAAACCCCGGTAGAATGAGACAGTAGAAACAACATTTACACATCTACACCCCGGTAAAATGAGACAGTAGAGACAACATTTACACAACTACACCCCGGTAGAATGAGACAGTAGAGACAACATTTACACAACTAAACCCCGGTAGAATGAGACAGTAGAGACAACATTTACACAACCACCCCCCGGTAGAATGAGACAGTAGAGACAACATTTACACAATCACCCCCCGGTAGAATGAGACAGTAGAGACAACATTTACACAACCACACCCCGGTAGAATGAGACAGTAGAGACAACCCGGTAGAATGAGGCAGTAGAGACAACCCGGTAGAATGAGACAGTAGAGACAACCCTGTAGAATAAGACAGTAGAGACAATCCGGTAGAATGAGACAGTAGAGACAACCCGGTAGAATGAGACAGTAGAGACAACCCGGTAGAATGAGACAGTAGAGACAACATTTACACAACCACCCCCCGGTAGAATGAGACAGTAGAGACAACCCGGAAGAATGAGACAGTAGAGACAACATTTACACAACCACCCCCCGGTAGAATGAGACAGTAGAGACAACATTTACACAACCACGCCCCGGTAGAATGAGACAGTAGAGACAACCCGGTAGAATGAGACAGTAGAGACAACCCTGTAGAATAAGACAGTAGAGACAATCCGGTAGAATGAGACAGTAGAGACAACCCGGTAGAATGAGACAGTAGAGACAACCCGGTAGAATGAGACAGTAGAGACAACATTTACACAACCACCCCCCGGTAGAATGAGACAGTAGAGACAACATTTACACAACCACCCGCGGTAGAATGAGACAGTAGAGACAACATTTACACAACTACACCCCGGTAGAATGAGACAGTAGAGACAACATTTACACAACTACACCCCGGTAGAATGAGACAGTAGAGACAACATTTACACAACTACACCCCGGTAGAATGAGACAGTAGAGACAGCATTAACACAACTACACCCCGGTAGAAAGAGACAGTAGAGACAACATTTACACAACTACACCCCGGTAGAATGAGACAGTAGAGACAACATTTACACAACTACACCCCGGTGGAATGAGACAGTAGAGACAACATTTACACAACTACACCCCAGTAGAATGAGACAGTAGAGACAACATTTACACAACTACACCCCGGTAGAATGGGACAGTAGAGACAACATTTACAAAACTACACCCCGGTAGAATGAGACAGTAGAGACAACATTTACACAACTACACCCCAGTGGAATGAGACAGTAGAGACAACATTTACACAACTACACCCCGGTAGAATGAGACAGTAGAGACAACATTTACACAACTACACCCTGGTGGAATGAGACAGTAGAGACAACATTTACACAACTACACCCCGGTAGAATGAGACAGTAGAGACAACCCGGTCGAATGAGACAGTAGAGACAACATTTACACAACCACCCCCCAGTGGAATGAGACAGTAGAGACAACATTTACACAACCACCCCCCAGTGGAATGAGACAGTAGAGACAACATTTACACAACCACCCCCCCGGTAGAATGAGACAGTAGAGACAACATTTACACAACCACCCCCAGTGGAATGAGACAGTAGAGACAACATTTACACAACCACCCCACGGTAGAATGAGACAGTAGAGACAACATTTTTCACAACCCCCCCCCCCCCCAGTTGAATGAGACAGTAGAGACAACATTTACACAATCACCCCCCTCCCCCCCGGTAGAATGAGACAGTAGAGACAACATTTACACAACCACCCCCCGGTAGAATGAGACAGTAGAGACAACATTTACACAACCCCCCCGGTAGAATGAGACAGTAGAGACAACATTTACACAACCCCCCCCCCCCCCCCCCCGGTAGAATGAGACAGTAGAGACAACATTTACAGAATGAGACAGTAGAGACAACATTTACACAACCACACCCCGGTAGAATGAGACAGTAGAGACAACATTTACACAACCACCCCCCGGTAGAATGAGACAGTAGAGACAGCGGCTGGACAAGGAAAGAGCGGATAGGTGATAGAGAAGGACAATGAGTGATAAAGATTTTTAAGGAGAAAAAAACAAAGAGCCATCAATAACTTTAAAGGTTTAACAAGAGAGGTCAAGGACACAGTGTGGGAGGTCTTTGTGACACAAGTGGACAGTGACAAAACACTGCAGATATGTTGGTCCTTATATCGAAGAATGAGTAGGAAAGTACAAGGCAACAAATTCCAAGTGTTCTCAGCTCGACATGGACAGGCCTGAAGACCGACGCCGAAAAGGGACATGCATTACTCGAGCGTTATATTACTTACACAGATAAAGGGACATGCATTACTCGAGCGTTATATTACTTACACAGATAAAGGGACATGCATTACTCGAGCGTTATATTACTTACACAGATAAAGGGACATGCATTACTCGAGCGTTATATTACTTACACAGATAAAGGGACATGCATTACTCCAGCGTTATATTACTTATACAGATAAAGGGACATGCATTACTCGAGCGTTATAATACTTACACAGATAAAGGGACATGCATTACTCGAGCGTTATATTACTTACACAGATAAAGGGACATGCAATTACTCCAGCGTTATATTACTTATACAGATAAAGGGACATGCATTACTCGAGCGTTATAATACTAACACAGATAAAGGGACATGCATTACTCGAGCGTTATAATACTAACACAGATAAAGGGACATGCATTACTCGAGCGTTATATTACTTACACAGATAAAGGGGATAAAAAAGCCACTGCCATGAAATTAAATACTGTATTTTATTTGGTTTATTTTCTGCGGCTATTTCTAAAGCTTTAAGGATTGCCACCACTATTTCTAGTGTAAAGATGGATGTATTACCTGTTAGTTTGTATCTTTTACATATTTTCAATTTTAGTATTGCTATTCTTGCTCCTAATTGATCTTTTGACCCGTCTGTAGATTTTAGGCTATTGTTTATATACCGTTCTATGTACTCTACTGCTTTACTTTTTGTTGAGATTATGCCTTTAAATTTGCTTATGATCTTTGCTAAGTGGGAGTCAGTTTCTGGCGCTATTAGTTTCCATGCTGGGATCTTTGCTTTCTACTGAGCACTACTGTTTATCATATTAAATAGGTTTAGGTAATGATCCACTTCATCCATTGTTTTCCACCCTGACGGGTATTTATTATGGTCTAGTGGAATGTGGTCTATGTTTTGGTTACCCTTATCAAAGGTCTTGTGTGCTGGGTGAGTTGGATCTTTTGCCACTTTTGCCCAGTAGCTGAATTTCAGCTCTTTTCTCCTTAGCTCCAGGGGTATAATGCTTAGCGCTACTTCTAATGCCTCTGCTGATGTTCCCTGTGATGTACCTGCTATTATTGACAGTGCCTGGTTTTGACTGTGTCTAGTTTTTTCTTATTGCTCAGAGCGGCCGATGCATAGACAACGCTGGCATAGTCAAGTTTGCTCCTAATAAATTATTTTTAGGAGGTTATCGTTGTCTTATTGCAGGCTCCCCAACCACTTTCTTTCATTTATCTTAGCATGTTATTGTTAATAAGCCCCTACTGTTTTCTACTAAAAATTCTATGTGTTTGTTTCAGTTCAATAGCAGGAACAGTAAAGTGACTTATTTTAGGCACACTTAATTCGCGTTACACCTTTCGCATGTGCTGACATACTTACCACGGACACTTAAAATCGCGTCGCGTGTGTTAGTTAAACAGGATTACACCACACAATCTTTCGTTATGAGTAATGTGACTTTGGACTTAGATGCTACTATATTATATTAATGCTTTGGTAAACTGGAATCCCAATCTTGAATCTAAGTTAAGCGCACAGTGTTGCAATTCTTAGAGCGAATCATAGTATTTGTCAGTGCTGCTACATACTCTAGACATAATTATATTTATTTTAAATCATACTTGAATAGTTTATGTGGTCCGTTAGTGTCATTTTCCCAATTCACAATCGGCAAGGATCATCAAGTTTATATCCAACCCACGCACAGATTCGAGGACCAAAAAGGTAGAATCAATCCATTGTTTAAATCCCAGTAAGGCAAATAGTTACATATCCCTTTCCTAAAAATGAATTTTAAGCAAATGCTCCAGTAATAAACGGTAAAAAATACAAGATAAAGCAAAATGCCAGCGGTTACAAGGTCTATAACAGTTAAAGGGTGGAGTAGGAGTTAAATTTTCATCAAAATAAAAAAAAATTAAGGATTTTGGGATTAGTCCATTTTCTGATACTTTAGTATCTCCTGAATCTAAATATAACAGAATTAAATGTTAACATGCATTCTAGCAATATGTATTTTGACTGTGAAAAAGGTATGGTATGGAGAGATTTTCTCAAACTCGAGAAAATATGTCTAATTAGACCTAGTTTCTTCCATAGCAACCAAGCTTACACCCCTACGTATTATACATCATTGGATTCGCCTAGATCTGGGGAACCCTGTAATGTAGTTCATTTATTTCGGTAACAAAATTATACCCGCCAAGATCGAGAATTTATTGGTCGCATTTTTTACCGATTACTTCCATATAAGGAAATCGTCGGGCGTTCGTTGACATCGGCCTTTTCCGCACACTATTCTAAACTGTTCATTAGCTGCGTGAATCCACGTGACTTGTAACCGCGGTGTTGACATTATGGCGTTGAATTCATAAATTTTGTATACACAGTTAGTTAGTCTTGTCTCCATTTCTTTTCTTGCTAGCAATAGACTGGGTTATGAGATCATCAACAACACAACGGAGGTGGAGTCCAGTGGACTCTGACTAAGCAGTTGGATGATCTCGATTTTGCTGATGACTTGGCTCTTCTGTCCCATGGCCGTATTCAGATGCAGGACAGATTGAGAACACTCGATGAGAGGTCACAGCAATTGGGTCTGAAAATACATAGGGAAAAGACAAAGATAATGAGAATAAATGCAGGTAATGATAACAGGGTTGAACTTGAAGAAACACCAATACAAGATGTAGAATCGTACACATATCTTGGCAGTAATATAGACAAAGTTGGAGGGACAGACAGCGATATCAAAATAAGAATACAAAAGGCAAGAGGGCTTTCATTGCATTGGGAAATATACGGAGATCAAGAGAAATCGGATCCAACACGAAAATAAGAATCTTCAACTCAAATGTGAAGTCAGTCCTATTGTATGGCTCTGAGACATAGAAAACAACAAAGACAACAACCAAAAAGCTACATCATCATGATCAGTTGCCATCTCCACAACGAAGGTTGGCTGTAAAGGATCTCCAACGTCTTCTGTCTCTTGTCTTGCTGGTGCACTCTGATAGACTCTTTCCTGTCCATCTCTTGATGTTATCTTCCCACTTATAGCTCTGTCTTCCCCTTGCACGTTTGTCTTTAACTCTCCCTTCTGTTATGGTCTTCTGCAAGGTGTTTTGCCTTTTTATGTGGCCAAAGTTTTTTAGCTGCCGAACTTTAACCTCCTTCATTAGTTCTCTTTTCATACCTAGATTTTCTAGGACCTCCTTATTTGTTTTCATCTCTTTCCATGAGATACGCCCCATTCTTCTATATATCCACATTTCAAGAGCCTCAATTCTTTCTTCCAAATGCTTATTCATCTACAGACTTTCATAAATGGGTGCTTGCGTAGAATAGAGGGATTAAAATGGTATGACAAAGTTACCAACGTGGAACTGATGACAAGAACTAGACAAGTGCCAGTGGAACAAGAGATGAGAAGAAGACGACAGCGATGGATAGGACACACACTGAGGAAACCTGTTGATAGCAATACAAGGCAGTCCTTGTTCTGGAACCCCCAGGGCAAGAGAGGCAGAGGTAGACCAAGAAGCACATGGAGAAGAGAGCTGGAAACAGAGGTGAAAATGATGAGGAAAATGTGGAAAGAACTTGAGATGATGGCACGTGACAGGAGGACTTGGCATGTGTTTGTTGAAGGCCTATGCTCCTTTGGGAGTGGAGGGTTATGAATGAAATGAATTTAGTTAGTCTCATTTTTCGGAACTTTTTGTGTGAAAATGCCTCGAAAAAAGAATAGCTTTTGTCATCTAAAACTGGAACAGGCCAGGGCGAAGCGATGGAACCAAGATAGTGCAGGTAAAAGTAGCTAATTTTATTAAGGTAATGGTACAAAATGAATCATCGTAGAAAGCCAGGCATTCACATGTGGTGAGGTCACGAACAAAAACATTTACAAACTTTGGTTTTGATTTACTCTGTTCAGGACTGGGTGGAGGGGGGGAAGAAGGTACTATATTTGGATATTGGAAATCTGACTTAATTTTCTTGAATTAATACACAATATATCCTAATTATAACCCATGAAGGGTTCAAAGATATACTTTTTTTTAAAAAGTCACATGTGAATAAGCAATTTTTGTTTTTAAATTCATACATTTGTAAGCTATTAGTAAACATGTTGGTAGTAAAGAGTGATCACATTTTTCTGGTTTGACAAAATAACATGATTCCACATTATACGATAAATTATCATGGTATTTATAAGTATGTGACATATGTTTCTTGAGCTGTGATTATTTCTTATGTACTTTTTTCAGAACTAAATGGTTCCCCCTAATGAGCCTAGTCTGCCTGAGGTTATACTGTCAGCTTCAGCTGTAAATGAAGGAGCCAGCACAAGCTCCTCTACAACTTCTACCTCTTCACTCCACAGCCCACCACGGTTCTGTAAAAAGCTGTAACTAAGTGCCTCATCGCTTGTATGGCTAGGCGGTGTTGTCGTACGGAAGGTACGGGGTTCGAACCCTAGGTAAGCCACTCACGTCTGTTGTTTTTCTGTTGTCTAAGTGTTCTACTTCTTTATTTCTTACCAGTGCCTTAAAACATACCTTTATGTTTGTCTAATATTAATTTACTGTTTACAGGCCTCGGGTTTCCCTTCCTTATGTGTCATTAATGTTTATACAAAACCAGAAACCTACCCTCTGTTCTATACTACTGTTCCTAAGTCTTCTATCATTTACTGGACACAGTATCAAGGTCTTTGTCTTGTGTGGACTGACACGTACTGTAGAATAGGGGAACAACAGAAGTGATTGCGTCATTAATAGGCTGAGGTGCCCATTGTAAACTTCCGGTGTTGTCTTGTGCTTCGCACTAATGACCGGTCAGTAAAGCATCTTTGTTTGGGGCTGCCTAGCTGGCCGGGAGGATAGTGTGATTCGCTTGTATGGCTATGCGGTGTTGTCGTACGGAAGGTACAGGGTTCAAACCCTGGGTTAGTCACTCACGTCTGTAGTTTTTCTGTTGTCTAGTTTTCTACTTCTTTATTTCTTACGAGTGCCTGAAAACATACCTTTATGTTTGTCTAATATTAATTTACTGTTTACAGGCCTCGGGTTTCCCTTCCTTATGAGTCATTAATGTGTTTGTTAGTGTGTGAGACATTTAAGTTGGTGTGCCCATGTGTTTGTTAGTGTGTGAAACATTTAAGTTGGTGTGTACATGTGTTTGTTAGTGTGTGAAACATTTAAGTTGGTACGTCCATGTGTTTGTTAGTGTGTTAAACATTTAAGATGGTGCCTTCATGTGTTTTATAGTGTGTGAGACATTTAAGTTGGTGTGTGTTGCGGGTGAAATTCTCGCAACATCGTTTTATGTACAATATATATTTTGTAATGAAAGGGAAACAATTGCTTGAAATTTATATTCACTTTTCATTGTAAGCAGTTGTCTCCTCGCGTTGGTATCGAACGCAGTTAAGTTTGTTAGGCGTTCTTGATTCATGTCCATGTATGGTCTGGCTAGGCCGCTTTTTAAAAAACGGTTGGCAACCAGTTGGGTCATCCTTATAAGGTAATCATTCTTAAGCTGGTTCTTAGTAAAGGTCCTTGCGTCTTAAGTTGTCTGAACTGTGGTCGGTTTGCGCTGGACTGCGCATGCCTAAGTCTTGGGTCTTTGTCGATCGATTTCCGCCCACCAGTCAGTGAGCGCAGATTTGCAGAGCTAGCAAGACGCCTCAGTGAGAGGGTCTCGGCTATTTTTTGTTCTGTCAGGAATGTGAAGTCCTCTTAATGGATATTTCGTTTATTCGAGATGATACCTCTAGTGTATTTCCACACGCCGGGAGGCGTATTATTTCTGTGGTTATTTCCTGAAGGCAAGGTAAATTCTATTTACATTAACTTTATCGATATATGTTCGTGAGTGACATTTGATTCATAGCCTGTCTTTGAAAGTCGTCATCACGAGATGTTTTCTCAGCTCACATATTGCTACATTGTACCGCATCGGGTTGATGCATGTCCCAAGGACTATTACTTGCTACTTCGCTACATGAACTAGGTTTGAAACCTTTTGTTATCTAGAGGATGTTTTTGGAGGACATTATTTTTACTTCAGAAGACGTGTCGGTCTTGCTGAAGTCAGATTAAGGAGAGTGAACTGATCTCATACATCTGGTTATCTCCTGGCTAAGATAGAAAGGGATGGAGAATTTTCCCGACTGCATTACAGCCTTATAATGTATTGACATGCCTGTGAATCATCTTTATTATGATGCTGTCTACCGTCCATTGCTGTACTGAATGTTGCTGTGATAATGACTGTCTGATGTACCTACATATTCGCGTATCCATTTTGTCACTGTGGCGTCCACAATAAATGATACAGAAAAACGAAAAGAGCTGTTACAAGCATCATTGACTTTATACGTCGTGAGTTTACTGACGTCCTTGTGTGGATTGCCCTGTTTTTGTATGATCATTGTTTGACTGAACATCATCTGCACACTTCACAAAACCAGACCACGGGCACCATCACTCAACTCATGGTGCACGCATCATTTGGTGGCCAGTCCAAAGGCATTCGATAAGCCCACCACATCTCATCAGTGTGCCCATGTGTTTGTTAGTGTGTTAAACATTTAAGTTGGTGCGTACATGTGTTTGTTAGTGTGTGAAACATTTAAGTTGGTGCGTACATGTATTTGTTAGTGTGTGGAACATTTAAGTTGGTGCGTACTTGTGTTTGTTAGTGTGTGGAACATTTAAGTTGGTGTGTTCATGTGTTTGTTAGTGTGTTGGACATTTAAATTGGTGCGTACGTGTTTGTTAGTGTGTGAAACATTTAAGTTGGTGCGTAAATGTGTTTTTATTGTGTTAAACATTTAAGTTGGTGCGTACATGTGTTTGTTAGTGTGTGAAACATTTAAGTTGGTGCGTACATGTGTTTGTTAGTGTGTGAAACATTTAAGTTGGTGCATATATGTGTTTGTTAGTGTGTGAAACATTTACGTTGGTGCGTACACGTGTTTGTCAGTGTGTGAAACATTTAAATTGGTGCGTACATGTGTTTGTCAGAGTGTAAAACTACGTCACAGATTTCTTCTTCTTCTTCTTTCGTTGGCTTGAACTATATTGTCTATATCTGCAATGTTGTTTCTTGTATAAACTTCACTGTCTTTTGTAGTTCATACAGAGGTCCGTATAGTTTTGCTTCCAGTGTTGTTTCTCTGGGCCAGTGGGTTTGCCTCAATATATCATATTCGGAGCAATCTTGAAGTACGTGCTCCGCAGTCTGGGGTGCCTGTCCACATGTACACATGGCTGAATTGCCAATCTTGAATTTTGTATACCTGTGGCTGATGAGGCGGTTGTGTTCAGTTCTGAGGCGCAGAATGACAATTTGTTCTGATCTGTTCATAGCTTGGTAGTCATCCTGTGTTGGTGTTGGTGGCTTTCTTGTGGATTTGATCATATTTTTCTTCTGATGGTACGTAATTGGTACATCCGGTTGCTCGTCTGCAGCACCTTCTTTAGCCAAGCCGTCTGCTCTCTCGTTTCCTGGTATTCCACAATGAGACGGTATCCACTGCATGGCGACCCTGCGCTGGTTGCACAGTTCAGAAAGTAGGGCTTGTATACCTGGCAATTTTCTGGACTGAAGCGCTTGGAGTGCTGATCTTGCATCTGTCAGGAATACTATAGGCTGTGGACTGAGATTGGTGTTCAGTAGTTTCTCAGTTGCCACCTTGATTGCCTGGACTTCTGCATCATAGTTGTTACAGAATTTCCCCGTTGGTACTCTGACCGTATCCCTAGTGTTGTTTGGGTATTCTATGTACACTCCTGCTCCTCCATTCTTTACTGCATTCTGTGCTGACCCATCCGTGTATACTCGGACCCAGTGGTCCTGTGGGTATTCATCATCCAGGAAACTGAGAGTGACTGTCCTACGTTGCACGCTGTTCTGTTCATCCCTGTCGAATATTCCTTTCACTTTTGTCTGGATGTGTACTGCTAGTCCAGGCTCCTCTCTCCAAGGGGTTTGTTCTGGCACAGACTTTAGGGGGCTGTTAACTTCAGGCAGGTCTGAGGTTTGTCTACGAAATCGTTTGGCCTGGTGGATAAAGCTGCTTCTTTTCAGTCACCCCATTGCTAGGTTTTGGAATCTGTCCTTCATTGGATGGCTCGGCATACAGAGGAACTTTTCTGCCTGTGTTAGCACTTTCGTGTCTCTGCGTTATCTCAGTGCTTGTATCCTCCCCATTTTCTCCATCTCCACTATGGGCGTTGATTTCATTGTCCCGTGATGACCCTAAGCGCCTGGTTTTGCACCTTATCTAGCTCTTGTAATGTGGTGTTTGATGCTGGACACCACGCAGCTGACTCATATTCCAGGTGTGGTCGTATGCCCTGCTGGTAAACTTTACTAAGTATTTTCCCGCTGACTCCCCATGTGGTTCCACTTAGTTTTCGCAGGATGGCTAATTTCCTCCTGGCCTTTGTTGATGCCTTGTTGATGTGCTGCTTCCATGTCAGCCTATCATCGAATGTAACTCTGAGATAGGTGGGTTGTTTATCTTCTCTCAGGAGCTCTTCATTTATCTTGATGACACCAGCTTTTTGTTTGGGAGAGAGGGTGAAGAGCGTAGTGCTGCACTTGTCTGTGTTGATGCTGACACACCATCTATTTGCCCATGAGGTTAAGACATCTATAGCTCTTTGTAGCAGTTTGGTGGCCACTGTTGCATGCTCATCTGTGCACCATATTACCAGGTCATCAGTGTACATTGTCACTTTCATTCCATGTGGTAGTTCAGCAACCAGGTCGTTGATGTAGACCAGGAAAAGTGTGGGGGACAGAACCCCTCCCTGAGGGACGCCATGACGCAGTATAATTTTCTTATTCTTGAGGCCATCTAGTTGTACTCTGGCTCTGCTGTTATGCAAGTATGCTTTCACCCATTTGTACATCTTACCTTTCACTCTACAATTTCTCAGTTTCTTCAGAAGCCCTTCTTTCCAAACCTTGTCAAATGCTTTCCTTAGATCTATCCAAGCTGCTAGTACCAGTTTCTTATCTTGGAACGCATCCTCAATCTCTTGGGAAAGGTAAGTTGCCTGATCTTCGGTAGAATAACACTGCCTAAAGCCCACCTGCTGTGGTACAAGAAGGTTTTCACTTTCAAGGTACCACTGTAGCCTGAGGTTGATGATACGTTCCATTGTTTTACAGAGGCAGCTTGTAAGGCTGATTGGTCTGTAGCTGGAGGCAGTGGAACTGTCTTTTCCTGGTTTTAGGAGTGGTATCATGATTGCTTCCTTCCAGGTCTGTGGAACTCTGCCTGAGTTCCAACAGATATTGAAGATCTGCAGCAGCTTTGTTTTCGCTGCGGTTCCCAAGTTCTTAATCATTTCATTGGATACTCCATCAACTCCTGGCGACTTTCTCATTTTCAATTTTGATATTGCAAGCTCCAGTTCTCTGAATGTGATTGGTGCCTCCATAACTTCAGGTATGGTTCCATCTCGTCCTGCGTGTTGTTGTTTCTCACGAGTCTCCTGTTGCTTCTCTAGGCTAACTTCAATGTTGTTGTCTTTAGCAAAGGAGTTTGCAAAGTGATCAGCTGCCTGTTTTTCCATGAGGATGTTTCCATCTTTGTACAGAGCAATCCTTGAGTTTCTCTCTGTACCGTCATCGTTAAGTTGTTTTACCAGCTTCCACAGTTTCCTTGTATCTCTACGTCACAGATGACTTCGATCTGACGATTTATGTTTGCGAGTATGGATAATCTTTTTAAATAGTTTGTGTTTTTTTTTTCAAGTGTTTAGCTTTTTTTGTGAAAGTGTTTTACCTTTTTTTTCACAGTTTTCATCTGACAAATCTGCCTAGATCTTAGCTTTTTTTTTGTCATACCGAGCTGTCATTTTCCTTCATTAGTTGATGAATGCTACCTTAATTAGGGTGACAATTTGATCGGAATTTGTCGGCGTTTTACACGAAAATTTAGCATCCAGCTGGTTTTTTTTTTTTTTTCAAATTCCATTACTCCGGTTTTTAATCAAAATTAGAAAAAAAAGAAGAAACAAAAATCTTTTTTCCTCGGATCTTACATGCGAAAATCTCTAGAGGAATTTAATTGTTTTGGCTAGATGACACCAACCCATGCATAAACACTGAAATATTATCCAGAGAGCTCCAGCATCTTTTAAAATATCACTAATCCATATATGAATATTATTTACAAGTGTCAGCTTCCTGTAATATTTTGTTAATGTTTTACAGACCATCCAGCGAACCATATAAACATTATAGACATTTGGAAAGAAAAAGGACATTAGAGGCCGCGTGAAGCTTTTAAATTAAATCATACATTGTATTGTTATTATACAACAAAGACACACATATTATACATCACAGTAAAGATAAATGAATGTAGAGTTAGTATTATATGAAGGACTTTTAGTGATATTCTACATATAGTAATCAGTGATAAGTAATAATATAGACCACTTTCAAGAAAAAAATAATTTTAGTCTATTAAAAATGTATTTACCAACCCATGCAATAGACTGAAATATTATCCAGAGTGCTCTAGGGTCTTTTAAAATATCACTAATCCATATATGAATATTATTTACAAGTGTCAGCTTCCTGTGATATTTTGTTAATGTTTTACCGACCATCCAGCGAACCATATAAACATTATAGACATTTGGAAAGAAAAAGGACATTATAGGCCGCGTGAAGGTTTTAAATTAAATCATATATTGTATTGTTTTTATACAACAAAGACACACATATTATACATCACAGTAAAGATAAATGAATGTAGAATTAGAATATGAAGGATGTTAGTGATATTCTACATATTTTATAGACTACTTTTTAATAAAAACTCATTTTAGTGAATAAAAAATGTACTCACCAACCCATGCATAAAAACTGAAACATTATCCAGAGTGCTCCAGCATCTTTTAGAATAACACTAATCCATATATGAATATTATTTACAAGTGTCAGCTTCCTGTGATATTTTGTTAATGTTTTACATACCATCCAGCAGACCGTACCATCATCATTAAAATATAAAAGAAGATATTCAAGGCCGCATGAACTTTTAAATTAAATCATATATTGTGTTGATATTACACAACAAAAGACACAAATTATGTTTCACAGTAAAGATAAATATATTTAGAATTATAATATTGGGGCTTTTAAGTGCTATTCTTCATATTATATTCAATTATCAGTAATAATGTAAACAATTTTTTTAAAAATTCATTTTAGTGAATGAAAAAAGTACCCACCAACACATGCATAAAGACTGAAATATTATTTTTTTTTTTTAAAATAACACTAATATTCAATTTTAGTGAGTGAAAAATGTTTACAGACCACCAATCCATCATCATTAAAATAAAAAGAAGATATTCAAGACTGAAATTTTATCCAAAGTGCTCCATGACAGTTTTTTTTAAATATACACTTCATTCCATTATAGTAATAATGAAAGAATTTTTTTTTTATTATTTTAGTTACAATGCATAAAGTTTCAGCTTTCTGTGATATTTTGTTAATGCTTTACAGACCATCCAGCAGACCATACCATCATCATTAAAATAAAAAAGAAGATATTCAAGGCCGCGTGAACTTTTAAATTAAATCATATAGTGCTCCATGGTTTTTTTTAAATAACACTAATCCATATATGAATATTAATTACAAGTTTCAGCTTTCTGTGATGTTTTGTTAATGTCATCAGTAAACAATGTCCTACAGCAGTCAAAAGAAGTTGATGCCTCACTAAGACCTAAGTCATCGTGTACTCCTTTTTTGCGACCATATTTGGGAAGAAATCTGAATGCGTTTTGGGTCTCTGTAATACTGATGTTTGGTACTGAAATCCATTCATTACTAATTGCCCCTTTTTACTAATGCTTTTCCCCCATTTTGTCGATGATTTGATCGATAATTTGGTCAAAACTTTTTGTCGTTTTGTAGCACTAGGGCCTGGCTGTGACCACGCCCCCTCCTCATTAGAACTAGCTTCTTCGTTAAGTTCAAATTCGAAATCATTTTCACTTTCGAAATCATCATTCTCGTTAAACTCGTCAAAGATACACAGTTCCCTAGCTTTTTCTACAGATAAAAAAGACCTACGTTTTGATAAACATGATGTGGTTGGTTCGCTAGACATTGTCTGTATAAACAACAATAATTGCCGATCGAAAGCTGACAGATTTACCGTTTTTTCACAGTGAAATTAGCTAGAACAAGCGTGTTTCCGAATCACAACTCAAAGATAGCGCTCTTCTCAATAAAAAAAATAATAACTTCCGTTATGTTAAAATACCAAATTACTAAAATACGGAACACATTTCACGGAACACAAAAACGACGTTAGCATTGTCGTTTTGGCTTCTAGGGATTTTGCGGATGTACGTTGGTAGCGTCGTTTCGGCCTCTAAGAGTTAAAAGTTCCAACATGTTATGGCGTCCATCAAATATTTAATGAGTAAGAACATGACAATTGATGACAAAAATCCTTTGATCAATTGACAGTCTGATCATTGATGTCAACTCAAATCTGAAAGATAATCCTTTTGTTTCAACAACTGGGCACATGGAAAGGGGACCAAATTATTTGAACAATCAAGAAATGTAGAGTTATATTCGGAACTACTGCCAATTGCTCATTTTGTTATACTGTTTCAAAAAATAATGCTAATATTGAGAGGCAATTTTTTTTTTCATGGAAAGTCAGTGAACAAAGGACAGAAACAAATTCACTGCTGAATGTATAAAAGGAATATTACAAGTTCAATACAATTATAAGAATGTTACATGTACAGACTTCCATGAGCATTTAGTTGGAGTGAAAAGTACAATGTTAAAGACTGAATATTTAGTGATGATGAAACAATAATGATTGATGGAACAAAATTATTAAAACATTAAAAACAAATTTAGTTGAAGTATTTCTGTATATTTTATCATGATTCTGTACATATATGTATTAAATTAATGAAATTAACCCATCCTCTTTTGTATGCTGTGTCCTGCTTTGTCCCTTTGTAAGTCAAACATCACAAAAGTTGATCTTTTAAAAACAAATAAAATTTGGTTACCCTAATAACTGGCGTGGTATATCTCTATTATCGGTACCTGGAAAATTATTATGTTGCATGATGTTAGAAAGACTTAAATTGCATGCTGACGAAAAGATCAGAGAAGAACAAGCGGGTTTCAGGCCGAAACGATCATGTATTGATCAAATATTCACACTAAGAACAATTATAGAAGAATCAGTGGAAAAGCAATCGCCACTTATTATCACCTTCGTCGATTTTCAAAAAGCCTTTGATAGTCTACACCGCCCATCATTGTGGAAGATACTTACAATCTATGGTTTTCCAACAAAATATGTGAATATAATCAAAGCGCTATATGACAATGCAAGATGTTGTGTTAGAACAAATAAAGGGAATACAGAATGGTTTACAGTAGAAACAGGGGTGAAACAAGGCTGTATTATGTCACCACTACTTTTTGGAATAGCTATTGATTGGGTTATGAGAAACTATACCCACAATGAACAATTGGGTATAAAATGGACAAATGGAAAATTCCTGGGGGAACCTGGATTTTGCAGATGATGTAGAATTCTTAAGTTCAACACCAAGACAATCCCAAGAAGCAATAAATCATTTGTGTCATCTCTCGGTTAAAATAGGTCTCCAAATAAATGCCTCTAAAACTAAAGCTATGAACTTTTCTAACGAGACCTTTGATATCATCTTGAACGGGGAAAAACTACAGAAAGTTGAAAGTTTCAATTATTTAGGCAGTAAAATGACTCAGGATGGTGACACAACAAGAGAAATCCATACTAGAATTGCTTTGGCAGCTAGCGCCTTCAATAGATTATCTAACATTTGGAAATTACGATCATTGAATATACATACCAAGCTTCGTCTGTTTAATTCAAATGTTATCTCAGTGTTAACATACGGCTGTGAGAGTTGGAAAATAACAAAATCATTGGAGAACAAGCTGAATACATTCGAGAACAAATGTCTTAGAAAACTCATGAACATCAGTTGGAAAGAATTCAAGACTAATCGACAAATAAGAGAAGACTCTAGGCAGAAATATGTCTCCGACTATATAAGGAAAAGACGATGGTCATTTATCGGTCATGTCCTACGAATGCAAAACAACAGAATACCACTACAGGCGCTCACTTAGGTTCCTGAGGGTAAGAGGAAAAAAGGAAGACCAAAAGAAACACTCAGAAGAACAATAATAAGAGAAGGAAGAACGTTGGGCCTAAATAATGTGCAAGAGCTAAGAGGAGTGGCGTCACAACGAACAACCTGGAGAGCACTGGTTTCTGCCTTATGCGACGTGTTTGGTGCTTAAAGAATTTATTATTATTATTATTAACCAAGATCATCTTTCGGTTTTCGCCCACAGTAGCCCAAAAATATCCCAAAGTAGACTAAAACGCCTAAGGAAGCCTAAGGCGTCCAGACGTAGCCCAAAATTAAAAATCTAGGTGTATCTAGTTTTTTTGTAAGGTACAATCTAGATTTTCTTTTCAAAATTTAAGGTGGCAACACTGCTGACGGCACAGATTCAAAAATAAGGATATGACCATTGTGTATTTCTCTAAATGAAGAGTATTCCGATTCTGTGTTACAACAGACTGTTGTGTATTTCACCAACTTGCATTAGCCCCAGAGGTAATTGAGAATCATGTTTTATAAATCTTTCATTCGAGGCAAAAGAGATTATGGAAGCATAGTCTATGACTCTGCAGCACATAGTCACAAGTTTAAATTTGAGTAAATGGGAAGAATAATTGTCCAATATCCCCCATTTTCCCCTAAGGTTGGTTATTCACGCGTACAAGTTGGCGTATCACTTCGATAAATGTAAAATACCCACTAGGCCTATTAAAATTAACAAATTTCAACTAAAATGAAAGAAAAATATCCAATTACACATCTTATAGGCAACAATTATGGGTAAAATTGCAAGGTCTGACGCCGAACGCTCCGCGGTGAATATGTCTATTTTACGATTAGGGTTAGGCTAATCCTAACCATAAAATACACATATTCATTGCGGAATATCTGAGGACAGTCATTGCGATTTTACCAACTTATGATACACAAAGCATGAAGTTTCTAATTACGTAATAAATCATGTTCGTGAAATTTATGTTATGTATAAACACCGCACTACATGCATAAAACGGAGTCGCAATATGGCAGCGTGTGGGAAATCGTTCTTCCTTTCGGTCAAAATTTGATAGAATTTAGGACCAATCATTATGTACAGTTACAGGTGCAATCAGATCAACATGGAGGGTTGATCTGGAGGTGGCCTTAGGAGTCCTCACTTTGGAGAAAGACTAAATTATATGACCAAAATTATGTTAGACAAGACTCATCCTGCTGTTTCATCATTTGCTAGGTATCAATTAACAACTCAGAAGAGGTTCGTTAATACCAGTAGATACCCAACAGGTTGGAAATGCACGGAGGAACAAGTACAGTTGGATGCCCTAAATGCTTAATAACATAAGTATATACAAGCCAGTGGTACATACCTGTCAACCTCCGGAGATGAAAAGCTGTATGCCGGACCAAAAAAAAAACACCAAAAAAAACCTTATACAAAAAAATATATTAACAAATTATAGGTTACACGATACAGTTTTAAACAAGAAATGACATTCTAAGGTTATCCAGGTTTCTGGTGTTATCCAATCTTGCTTCTTCCTGTCCTGGAATCCCAAGCATGATTTGCTGCTGTCCTTATATATTGTTGAAATGGTGTTGAATTTCTGATCTAGATCATCAGTCAATGTCTTTTCCCTGACTTTTGGCAAATTGGTATCGCTTCTTTACATCTGCCGCTAAAGCTTTTCTGCTAAGGGGGTCCTTCAATTTGCTGATGTCAAACCTTTTATGTGTAGTTACATGGAAATTAAAAATTCCCAGCAAAAAAGTAATTAGGCCGCTTACTCAGACTACAATTAAGAATAGTTTATTTTCTATAGAAGAATTTTAATGTGCAGAATGTCTACAATAAAATAATATGAACAACCAAGAATACCAATATTAGATTATGTACAGGCATGCAGTTCACCCATATCGGTAGAAGGGGTGCTGAGAATAGACAGAGAACTGCACGATATAGTAAAATAGTATGCAACCAAAAATTAATATGTAAGGATTATTGAGGGTGTAGTGGGAAATTGAATGTGTATAATAAGGTTCTAGTAATACATATTGATAGTAACAAATAAATAGTGAACCAGGTTTCATCCCAAACACCCCAGACTTCACCCCCTCCTATTTTGTTTTACATGCACAACAAATGTAGCCTACATTAATTCTTTGCTTCCAAAATTATTACTTACACTGGCTTAATTGTGTGTGTGTGTTTGCTTTTTTCCCAAAGTAGTCTGAACAGCAGAATATACCATGTTTTTGTCTAAAAGTAGTCTGAACAGCAGAATATACCATGTTTTTGTCTAAATTGTTCATGTGAACATGCACTTATTATATATTAAACTGATGGGAAATTGATAGGGAGTCAAGATGTGCAATGTTTCTCCATTGCATAATTGGAATTTATAAAAACACAAATGCATGTAGTAAGAAACACAGACAATGTTAACAGTAGAATATGAACTTAAGGAACGCAGTTTATTGTTGCAGTTAATAAAACTTGCTTTCCTAGTCTTGAAACATCAAGGTAATTCATATATGGCCATACCTACAGCACAGTCTGGATAAGTAGAAATTACTGGGACCACCTAAAAAACTTCTGCTTATATAAAATTCAGCTTATCAGGAGTTTGCTCAAAGCTGAACATTTTGCAGTCAGAATAAAAGAAAAAGTAATTATTTTTACCCTTTATGTACATAATAATAATAATAATAGCCCCTTCAGTCATAACTGACTATGTGAATGCGCCCCTGAGGTGGCAGCCCTCAGCTGCTTATTTTCCTGGTGCTCCTTTCAACGTTTTCTCCTCACCTCTGCTTCTTGTGTGAGCCTCTCTTCGCCCAATCTGAGGTGGTGCCGTAAATAGCATCGCCACTTAGTGCGATCGGCAGCTTCATCCTCCCATGTTGCTGGATCCATGTCCAGTGCCCTCATATCTCTCTTTATGTACAACTGTTTCATCATTTGAGTGCATTTTTGCACTTTGTCCACTTTTTAAAAGCAAATTAAAATCATAAAGTATAGCATCATGTCCTTTGTTTACACCTCAGATGCAAATATCAGAAAATTTAAAACCACATATTTCATAATGAAACACAAAAATCACAAAATATTGCTTTGATAATTTTAAAACAAGTATAATAATATCACAAAATATTTTGACAATTGTTTGTGGTTTTAAAAGTTTATCTCTAGCTTTCTCTTTCACCTGTAACTAGTCATTAACTGTAGCTTTAGGTCAAGTTCTGTAGGTTTTCCAGTGGCCAGGCGATACCCACTCATCAGCTAAGTGTAACATTCCTCATCTCAGCTCAATTCTCTTAATTGTCGACTATGTTTTTAAGTAAATGTGACACATTAATTTTCTTAGGAAACTTAGATTTTGTAGATACTTGGCTTGTCACATTTCTGTGGTAATTTAAAGAAAACCATTATCATGTGATTCATCACAATACTATAATAAAAATGGCCACCATGGGAGCGTTTACCCTTCTGCATCTCACAATCTTTGGTGGCCAAAAGAAGCGCTTCAAAGACACGCTTAAGACTTCATTAAAAACCTTTGACATAAGCCCTGACACATGGGAAGCTGCTGTGCAAGACCGAACTGCTTGGCGCACATCTCTTCGTAAAGGTGCAGCGGCATGCGAATCTTCCAGAAGAGCAGCAGTGGAACAGCAGAGACAAGCTAGAAAAGACCGTGTAATAAAACCTTCACATGAAGCAAACATTCCCTGCCCACACTGTCCGAGAACTTTCCAGGCCTGCATCGGGCTCATCAGTCACCTTCGTACTCATAGACTATCCTAACATATTCATAATAATTGGATGAACAGAGTGGTCTTCATCACCCGTGATGGACGAACAACAACAAAACAACATAATAAAAATGCCAAAGCATGTAGACATGCTGTTTATCTTGACTCTGATTGCTAAAACAGTAACAGAAGTCACTTTATGGTTTTAAAATATAGGCTAGATCAGCAGTAGGCAACCTATGTGATGTGATGATCTACTTTAGAAACACTGAGCTCTCTAAAGATTTGCCTTGATACAATCATATCTGTTTCAGGTTCCAGAGTATAACAAATGTTGAAGAAGTGCAGCATATAAGCAACATAACTCTCTTACTGCAATTCTTTCAACAAGGCATTGAAAAATTGGTACTAAATTATATTTTACCAAATGATAACATCACTTCAAATAAAGGATCCCATTCTTATCTTACGCAGTTCATAAATAAAATGAATTTTAATAAAGCTTCTCATAGGTTATCAATGGAAACACAGAATAAGTATCTTTAATCATTGGGATATCACACTTTTAAATACCTTTGAGAAAGAGTAAGTACTTAGTTTGCTATCGTTTTTTTATTTTTTTATTTCTATCATGTAAAGATCTACCAAATCATCCCATGTGATCTCCTTTATTTTTAAGTTTGGAGATAACTTTGAGGATTAGGGTATGTTCACTGCTGGTGTGAAGTGCATTAAACAGATGTGGGGATAGGGGAAGATAGTAACTGTGGGTCACAGAAATATTGAAAGTGAAAAAGGAAAGGAGAGAAAGAAGTAATGGAAAATGATAAAGTATTTATTTAAAAAAAGCATATTTGTTTATGGCTAATGCAGTTGCATTAGGCCCCACCATTTGACAGTGATTATTGCTGTGAGGTAATGCTGCTTAGATATTGGTGTAAATATATGTAGAATGTCTTCATAGTCTTAAAAGGATACCCATCATCTGCTATATTTCATTGCCTTCAGGTTGAAAGAAATATGGAATCTAATGTCACACGTCTAATTACAGAAATGAAGCAGGAAACAGACTATGAGGTATGTCAAATATTTATGTCCCATGTAATTCCCCTGGGTCTCTGAAGAGACAAAGATAGAATATGCCTACTGCACTCTTGAGCGTGTCATACAAAGTGACTTGTGGGGTTGTGGGTGGGGCTGGCTACCTCATTATGTTAAACAAATTGTCACAGACTCCACTCTTGAGTGTGTCGTACAAAGTGACTTGTGGGGTTGTGGGTGGGGCTAGCTACCTCATTATGTTAAACAAATTGTCACAGACTCCACTCTTGAGCATGTCGTACAAAGTGACTTGTGGGTGGGGTTGTGGGTGGGAGCTGGCTACCTCATTATGTTAAACAAATTGTCACAGACTCCACTCTTGAGCGTGTCGTACAAAGTGACTTGTGGGGTTGTGGGTGGGGCTGGCTACCTCATTATGTTAAACAAATTGTCACAGACTCCACTCTTGAGCGTGTCGTACAAAGTGACTTGTGTGGTTGTGGGTGGGGCTGGCTACCTCATTATGTTAAACAAATTGTCACAGACTCCACTCTTGAGTGTGTCATACAAAGTGACTTGTGGGGTTGTGGGTGGGGGCTGGCTACCTCATTATGTTAAACAAATTGTCACAGACTCCACTCTTGAGCATGTCGTACAAAGTGACTTGTGCGGTTGTGGGTGGGGCTGGCTACCTCATTATGTTAAACAAATTGTCACAGACTCCACTCTTGAGCATGTCGTACAAAGTGACTTGTGGGGTTGTGGGTGGGGCTGGCTACCTCATTATGTTAAACAAATTGTCACAGACTCCACTCTTGAGCGTGTCGTACAAAGTGACTTGTGTGGTTGTGGGTGGGGCTGGCTACCTCATTATGTTAAACAAATTGTCACAGACTCCACTCTTGAGCGTGTCGTACAAAGTGACTTGTGGGGTTGTGGGTGGGGCTGGCTACCTCATTATGTTAAACAAATTGTCACAGACTCCACTCTTGAGCATGTCGTACAAAGTGACTTGTGGGGTTGTGGGTGGGGCTGGCTACCTCATTATGTTAAACAAATTGTCACAGACTCCACTCTTGAGCGTGTCGTACAAAGTGACTTGTGTGGTTGTGGGTGGGGCTGGCTACCTCATTATGTTAAACAAATTGTCACAGACTCCACTCTTGAGCGTGTCGTACAAAGTGACTTGTGGGGTTGTGGGTGGGGCTGGCTACCTCATTATGTTAAACAAATTGTCACAGACTCCACTGCTGCAAGTGTATGTGAATGCTTGGTGCAGGCTTCTAACAAGTGGTCCAGCTGTAATGGTGGCTGTATGCTCTGTTAGGAGCACAAAAAGAAGATGAATGAAAATATTGACATTTGGAAGCTTTCAAGGGTGCATTCTTTTCTTTGATCCTTAGCTGCCGACTGTCAAAGCAGTCAATGGCCATCATGCCTGGTGGTGTCTTGTAGGGCAACAACAAATTGTTTCCACTTTGCTCGGTCGGTGGCCATCCTTTGTGCAGTGCCCCAACTCTGGTTCATTCTTTGCATCTCAGCCTCGCAGTACTCCGCAGGATGTTTTTGGTCGGCCACTCTTTCGTTTTCCTTCAGGGGTCCATAGCATAGCTGTTCATGAGATGGTGTTGTGGTCTCTTCTGAGGACATGGCCAACCCAGCTCCAGCGTCTGCCAGCTATGATGATGGTATGCATGTCCTCTTGCTTGCTCCGAGTAAGCAGATCTTGGTTGGTGATGGTATTTGGCCAAGAGATGCAGATAATTTTTCTTAGGCAGGTTGTGTGAAAAGAGGACAATTTTGACATTTCCTTCTCTGTTACTCTCCAACATTCCACACCATAGAGAAGAACGGAAAGCACACAGCTCTGATATAATCTTAATTTTGTGCTTGTGCTGTATTGAGAGGACTTCCAAATGTTGTTTAGACTATAAAGGTATGCATAATATTGTGTTAAATTTGTGAGGAAAGAAAAGAGTGTTTTTGCAATTTGCTGGACATGTAAAGAAATGATTTTGAACAATTTTACGTGATCATTTTCATAATTTATCTTGATCTATACTGGGAATTTGTTCACTGAAGTCTTAGTTAAGCCTAATTATATGTATTTACTTAACAACTAAAGTTTGTGACTTGTAGGAAACTAAGTTTTTTTTTTTTTTAATCAGGCACCACAGAATATTAAAACAAATATCCCAATTGTAATTGTAGAAGAAAAGCAGGATTTAAGTTACTGGTTTTTTAATTTTACTGGTCAAATAATGGAAGTTAGCGGGTTCCCATTAAACTGGGTGGGGGGAAAGGGGGGGGGGGCAGTTGCATGTCTAAAATATATTTAAATCTTCATGACTTGACAGCTGGCATGGTTGAGGTGCCTTACAACTTCCCCTCCCTACTGCCATTCAAGTTAGACTCTTTTCAGTCAAAAGTTTACAGAGATTCTTACCACACACACATCAATGAAATGAAAGGGAAGACAAATCTTCTTGAACAGTTATGAAGTGAATCAGCTTCTACAGAGGAGAAGAATTATGTTAAAGAGGGTTTCAGTGGAATTCATATCATCATAACCCTCCACTCCCAAAGGAGCATAGGCCTTCAACAAACACATGCCAAGTCCTCCTGTCATGTGCCATCATCAAGTCCTCCTGTCACATGCCATCATCAAGTCCTCCTGTCATGTGCCATCATCAAGTCCTCCTATCACATGCCATCATCAAGTCCTCCTATCACGTGCCATCATCAAGTCCTCCTGTCACATGCCATCATCAAGTCCTCCTGTCATGTGCCATCATCAAGTCCTCCTATCATGTGCCATCAAGTCCTCCTGTCACGTGCCATCATCAAGTCCTCCTGTCATGTGCCATCATCAAGCCCTCCTGTCACGTGCCATCAAGTCCTCCTGTCACGTGCCATCATCAAGTCCTCCTGTCATGTGCCATCATCAAGTCCTCCTGTCATGTGCCATCATCAAGTCCTCCTGTCATGTGCCATCATCAAGTCCTCCTGTCACATGCCATCATCAAGTCCTCCTGTCATGTGCCATCATCAAGTCCTCCTGTCATGTGCCATCATCAAGTCCCTGCCACGTGCCATCATCAAGTCCTCCTGTCACATGCCATCATCAAGTCCTCCTGTCACGTGCCATCATCAAGTCCTCCTATCATGTGCCATCATCAAGTCCTCCTGTCATGTGACATCATCAAGTCCTCCTGTCACATGCCATCATCAAGTCCTCCTGTCACATGCCATCATCAAGTCCTCCTATCACGTGCCATCATCAAGTCCTCCTGTCACGTGCCATCATCAAGTCCTCCTGTCATGTGCCATCATCATCAAGTTCTGTCCACATTCTCCTTATCATTGTCACCTCTGTTGTTTCCAGCTGTCTTATCCATGTACTTCTTGGTCTACCTCTGCCTGTCTTACCCTGGGGGTTCCAGAACAAGGACTGCCTTGTAAAGCTATCAACAGGTCTCCTCAGTGTGTGTCCAATCCATAGCCATTGTCTTCTTCTCATCTCTTGTTCCACTGGCACTTGCCCTCAGTTCCACGTTGGTAACCTTGTCATACCATTTTAATCCCTCTATTCTACGCAAGCACCTATTTATGAAAGTCTGTAGCTTTTTGGTTGTTGTCTTTGATGATCTCCATGTCTCACAGCCATACAATAGGACTGACTTCATGTTTGAGCTGAAGATTCTTATGTTCGTGTTGGATCTGATTTCTCCTGATCTCCATATATTTCCCAATATTTCAGTGGAATTACCTCATCTGTTATGGAGCACCTAGAGCTACAAGTAATACCTGACCATCTTTGAGGGAGAAGAAATTCCCACAAAACATTGTTATTGTTATAAAGAATTGACATCATTGCACTCCGGGCAAACCCAGAGGTGCTCAGTCTCCATCAGTATATGTTGAATGTGAATGCTAACTGTTCCTGTAGCTCGCTGGTTGTAAACACAACAGATGCATCTTTTCATACGTCCATCTCTACTAGCTTTACGTTTGATGCCAAATTCCAACAGTCTTAACCTTGATGAATCATCTATTGCAGTGTCATTCTCCAACAGGCAATCATTAATTGCTCTCAGTATATCATATATCTCCCTTATCCATATCTAATGTCCCCACTATGGGTGCTCTTGATGCTAGTCTGTCAGCTCTTTCATTACCACATACACTAGCATGACCAGGACAGTATATCCACACCAGCTCTTGTAGACTGGAAGCTTCTATGAATGTTTTCCGTTCATGACGCAACCAACCACTTTGAACCTTTCGAAGCATGGACTGAGAGTCGGACACAATGATAGCCTTTGTTAATGAAGTTTCAATTATCCACCTTAAGGCTGCAGTAAAAGCCTCGACGTACATTCTCATGCTGGAAGTTGTTATCTTGTAAGCCTCACTATGTTCAGACCAGTACTCTAGCAGAGAAGCCCTAACAGGATTTCTCAACCTAGATTACAGACCCATTGGTATAGACAATGGCATAAAACAAACATAAAGATATCTGATCAAGTTAACCTATATGAAATTTACAGGAGTTCACAAATTACAGAGGAATAATGTTTACATCAAATACCAGCAGAAGGAAGGAAGGTTATCTGGTCAAGCTGCTTAAGATTTACAAGAGCACACAAATGACATAGGAACAATATTACTATCAGTGCCATGAAAAATATTAAACAGGATCATCTTTGAGAGATTAAAAGAGTCCATAGATAGACAGCTGAGAGATAAACAAACAGGTTTTAAGGAAAACAGATCCTGTACAGACCAGACTGCCACATTGAGAATAATAGTGGAACAAAGTCTGAAATGAAACTTGCCTCTTTACATAGGTTTTTGTGGACTATGAAGATGCTCTTGACAGTGTGGACAGACAATCATTTCAGAAATTGGTGAGACATTATAGAGTCCCCCTGAAGATCATTAACTTAATAAAGTAAACATGAAGACATGATGTGCAGAGCTCTTCATGGAGAAAGTTTTACAAAACTATTTGGGATAAGAGATGAAGTGTGACAGGGATGATTCCTGTCACCATTTCTCTTCCTATTGGCTATAGATTGAATTATGAAAACATTGACCTCAACCAACAACTTTAGTCAACAGAAATGGTATCCAGTGACTAAACAACTTGATAATGTAGGTTTATCAGATGGCACTCTAGTCCCATAGCCATAATCAAATGCAAGTCAATGAAAGTGCTTGGTGTGAGTTTACAGCAAGTAGGTTTGAATATACACAGGGAGAAAAGAAAGATAATGTTAATAAATGCAACAAATGATAACAGTATTGCACTTGAAGAAATGCCCCTTCAAGATCATACATAAACCTTGGCAGCAATGTAGACTAAGTGGGATGGACTGACAGTGATATCAAAATAAGAATACAAAAAGCTAGGGGAACTTTCATTGCATTGGGAAATATGTGGAGAGCAAAAAAAATCTTCAGTTCAATGTCAAGTCAGTACAGCATGACTCTGAAACCTGGAGAAAACAAAGACAGCAACCAAAAAAGCAAGACTTTCATAAATGGGTGCTTGCATAGAATAGAATGATTGAAGTGGTATGACCAGATCACCTTGCGGAACGGATGACAAGAACCAAACAACTACCAGTGGTACAAGAGATGACAAGAACCAAACAACTACCAGTGGTACAAGAGATGACAAGGACCAAACAACTACAGTGGTACAAGAGATGACAAGAACCAAACAACTACCAGTGGTACAAGAGATGACAAGAACCAAACAACTACCAGTGGTACAAGAGATGACAAGAACCAAACAACTACCAGTGGTACAAGAGATGACAAGAACCAAACAACTACCAGTGGTACAAGAGATGACAAGAACCAAACAACTACCAGTGGTACAAGAGATGACAAGAACCAAACAACTACCAGTGGTACAAGAGATGAGAAGAAGACACTGGAGATAGACACAGCACACATTGAGAAAACCTGTTGATAGCAATACCAGGCCAGTCCTTGTTCCATAGTCCCCAGGGAGAGAGAGGTAGAGGGAGACCAATGAGCACATGGAGAAGAGAACTGGAGACAGACATGAGGAAGACATAGTAGGATGTGAGCTGATGGCACAAGAAAGGAAGACTTAGCATAAGTTTGTTGAAGGTGTATGCTTCTTGGACAGCTGAAGTATAATGATGATGATGAATGTCACTATCAGTGTCAGGGAAAATGTTTAACTGGATAATGATGAATGTTACTATCAGTGTCAGAGAAAATCTTTAACTGGATCATGATGAATGTTACTATCAGTGTCAGAGAAAATCTTTAACTGGATCATGATGAATGTTACTATCAGTGTCAGGGAAAATCTTTAACTGGATCATGATGAATGTTACTATCAATGTCAGGGAAAATCTTTAACTGGATCATGATGAATGTTACTATCAGTGTCAGAGAAAATCTTTAACTGGATCATGATGAATGTTACTATCAGTGTCAGAGAAAATCTTTAACTGGATCATGATGAATGTTACTATCAGTGTCAGGGAAAATCTTTAACTGGATCATGATGAATGTTACTATCAGTGACAGGGAAAATCATTAACTGGATCATGATGAATGTTACTATCAGTGTCAGGGAAAATATTTAACTGGATCATGATGAATGTTATTATCAGTGTCAGGGAAAATCTTTAACTGGATCATGATGAATGTTACTATCAGTAACAGAGAAAATCTTTAACTGGATCATGATGAATGTTACTATCAGTGTCAGGGAACATCTTTAACTGGATCATGCTTGAGAGATTAAGAGTCCATAGGGTTAGTCTAGAATTATCATTCCTCTTTTGTTTTTCTTTCTGTTATTTTTATTTCCTTCATCACCTAAAGTTACCAAGTCATCACCTGTGTTCTACTAATAAATTATGATTGACCAGTTGCAAACTTCTGAACTAGATTAAAAGGAAGAATTTCTAAATTATTATTAATAACTTAATTCTTTTCTGTCATCATTGCTGAAGGACAGGTGTATAAATGAACCGACATTGTTAGCATTGCTCCTGTCTAAGAGTTAAAATCTTGTCTAACTGTGATTTACTCATATCTGTGGGCAGTGAGATTGAGTTAAGTGTGTTCTGTCATTTTTATTCTCATTTTCTTTTTTAATTTGAGAAGTTATTTTAAGGTTAGGGTTTGTTAACTGCTAGTGTGAAAGGTATTAAACATATGTGGACCCAAGGGAGAGATAGGAACTGTGGGTCACAGAAATATTGGAAATGAGGGTAGGGAAAAGGGCAGAAATGGAAAGTGACAAATTGTTTATTGAAAAATTAAAAATCAAATCTCTATAACAAGGGTCCTTGACCTTTGTGGCACCATAGGTGCGTTTTTTATTAACTAATAGGGTGAAGAGCAACAACCAGTTTTTGTGACTCACTCATTACTTACTTACTTTGTCATCCCTCTTCTGTCATGAGGTGTAGAGGTTTGGAGGAGGGCGCACCATACTATCCTATCAGCTGTCTTCCTTCTGGCCTGGTTCTAATCCAGTCCTCAGTCATTCCGAGATTGTTTAATCTTGTCCTTCCTGTGGACTTGGTCATCCCTGGCTTTTAGTTTCCCATACTTGCCATAGTAGCCAATCTTCTTCCTTTCTGCAGTTGAGACTGTTCTACTTGAGTCTGCAGTGGCAGGGTTTTGAAGCCTTGCCATATCCTCTGGATGCAGACCATATCTCTTCTTGTCACTTTACCATCTCCCTCAGATACCTCATTTCTAACAATGGAATCTAGCTTTTTTGTGGGTTGTAGTAATTGCCCATGACTTGCATCCATATGTCAAGATAGGTGGGGCATTATACAGCCATCTTCTTTCTTGCTTGCTAACTTTTGTTGAAAAATCCTTGGTTTATGGCCTGAAAAAATCTCCCAGCTGCTGCTCTTCAGGTAGCTAACTCTTCTTTGATGCCTCCTTTCCAGTCTATAACAGCTTTGAGGTACTTAAACTGGTTGACCTGCTCCAGGATCTGTTCTCCTAGCTTAATCTGAAACCTTCTTTCCTCTTGTGATGTCACCATGGTTTTGGAGCTGCTGATGACCATCCATCTCATCTCCAGCTCTTCCTTCCAGACTTGTAGGTGGGTTGAAGATGTGCCTCTGATTTAGCAATCAGGTCAACATTGTCGGCTAATGCTAGCTCTGAAATACAGACCTGTATCATCTTCCAGTACCTTGCTGAATACTTGTTGGTCCTATCCTTACATGTTTTGGTGACATGGTCCATGAGGAGTTTGAAAAGGTGAGATGACAGGATATCACCTTGTCTGACACCAGTAGTGGTCCTGAACTCTTCTGACTTATGATTTACCACCCTTAACTCAATCTCACTGCCCACAGATATGAGTAAATCACAGTTAGACAAGATTTTAACTCTTAGACAGGAGCAATGCTAACAGTGTTAGTTTGTTTATGCAGCTGTACTTCAGCAATGATGACAGAAAACCCAAATTTGCTGTATTATTAAACATGAGACAATTCAGAACCGGCTCCTAAGCAGTTGTCAACCCTAGGTGTAAAAACAAAAGTCACACTCACTGTCATTCAGTCACAGCCATTATTAATACCGTGTATGACCCCCTACAGCATCAATACAGGCTTGGCATCAGCGTCTCATGCTATTGCAGAGTGTCTCGAAAAATGTTTGGGGTATGGCGTTCCATTCTGCAATGAGTGCTCGCTCGAGATCATTCACATTGTTGATGTCATACTGGCGGACCCTTCTGTTCAGTTCATCCCATGCGTGTTCAATCGGATTCATGTCAGGAGAGTTTGCAGGCCAATCCAATACAAGATTTCTCCTATTAGCAAAGGAGACATTAAACCGGCTTTCATTGGAGAACATTGTTGATCTCCATCCCCCCTTGGACGACGAATATTAAGGATAGTACCGATGTTGGGACGTCTGTTTTGCAAGCCAGCGGCGCGAAGTCTCCGTCGCACAGTGTTTGCGCTGACAAGTCTCAGAGTGCCAGGTGTATGAGCTGATGTCTGAGTTGCTGTTTGGAAGCGATTACGCAGATGTAACAATAGAATTTGGGGATCTTGAGCTAGTGTTATTACACGAGGTTGACCAAGCCTGGGATGGTCATTGGTGGTACCTGTCGCCTGAAATCGCTGGTTCAGCCTCACTATAGTGGACTGGTCACAATTGAAATGTCTGGCAACTTCTCTGGTCACCATTCCACTGCTGAGCATACCAACAGCTTGCCATCGCTCTTGTGACGATAGTCGAGGCATGACAAAAACATTAACAGACTTTCTTTCGATGAAAACAGATAATGGCGTTTTACTCGCTGAAACTTGACTAATGTGTGTGCCAAATTTCAATGTGATTCGACTTTAAATAAAGCCAGAATTTAGCACGCAAAATTTGAAGTAAACATCACATAGACAGTAAAGTGGGAATACATGAACTTCATCACTTGCACACTTTCGGGGTTTGAAAATCGCTCACTTGCATAAACATTTCAACAGTGAAAACATGTCACGATTTCGATGCGTTTTTAATGGCGGCTAGTATATGTAATGAATTTTGGGTAATTTCCTATCTTTCGTACCTTTTTGCTCCGCAGTGAATATATGTAGTTAGGTGTTGTTTCATAGCGCTTAGGGTTAGGATTAGGGTTAGAATTAGCCTTAGTATTATGGTTAACACTAACGCTAACACAAATCCTAATCCAAATCCTAACCCTAATTCTAACCCTAATCCTAACCCTAAGCGCTATGAAACAACACTTGACTATACATATTCACTGTGGAGCAAAAAGGTACGAAAGATAGGAAATTACCAAATTTTGTGTGAAAAGCACATTTAAGACTGTCATCTACTTGTAAATAATGGCTTGGCTACCTGAGCGGGGGAAGACACTCTCGTCATTAATAGGTCTGTCACCAGACATGTCCCATACAATAAGAACCCATGGTTTCTATGAAGATAATGTACTTCATTTATATTTAACTGTTCTCTTAAGAACAAACATTCTGCAATTAGCCATCACTGGTTGAATTACACAGCTCCTACCTTGAGCTTACATGTATTTATCAAACTCCAATAGAATTCTCACGTTGACATATACATAATCAATAATTATTCCACATACATGAATAGAATGGCATGGGCCACACACACACCTCCAGAGGGCAGAATGTCTCTAGCTCACTCAAAAGCAAAAATCACACTGACTGTCCCGTTGTTCTACCACCGTCGTCAAAATAAATACACTATCATTGTGAACAGTTTAACCCACGGATTCATGAGCCGCATTGACATGACTATTTATGAACACTACTATGAGCCCTTCTCATCTGTGTTAAAACATCAACAATCATCAATAACAATGGTATGTGAACATGTATTCATCGTTGAGAGGATGTTTCGAGGTGCAAAAACTTTGATATCAAAATAAACAAAATATCCAAGCTTCTTCACAC
This sequence comes from Oreohelix idahoensis, assembly GCA_024509875.1. Lineage (NCBI taxonomy): Eukaryota > Metazoa > Mollusca > Gastropoda > Stylommatophora > Oreohelicidae > Oreohelix > Oreohelix idahoensis. Next base: position 18,742 of record JAMPIV010001310.1, on the reverse strand, counting down.
CCCAAGATAGTTCTCAACACCCAGAATGCAAAATGCTAAGGGAGGGCCATGTTTTGGTTTTGGAATATGCCCAAAATATCACCAGAAGTAGCCCAAAGTTGCCCAAAATATCACCCTAAGTAGCCCAAAAATCGTCCCACTTAAATTATGGAGTACAATTTATTGATCAGAAAAATGTTTTTTTTAAACTTCAAACATAAACGTTGTTACCGAATTTTGCGCATTTGCTATAAAAAGCACAAAACAAATGTCTATGTTAGAGAGAAAATAAACACCTATGCAGGCCACCAAGAACCACTTTTGTCAGTAGTGAAACGTCGAAAGCTTGCCTGGTTTGGGCATGTAACTTGTCATGACTCCCTTTCGAAAACGATCCTCCAGGGAACAGTCGAAGGTAAACGGAGAAGAGGAAGGCAAAGAAAATCCTGGGCTGATAACATCAAAGAATGGGCAGGACACGGTTTTTCCACACTTGTACGCATTGCTGAGGACAGAGAGCAGTGGAGGACCCTGTCTGCTGATGCTTCCACCATGGCACCCTATGACGGGTTACGGGTTGAGATGATGAAATACCTGCACATGTACATTCAATGCTCTAATCACCATCATCAGCTTGGTGTCAGACATCTGTTGATGGACCAGAGCAGGATTTTCAGCTCATGAATAGGCAGTAAGACAGATGGCCTTACTGTAGATTTTACCCAGTGTCATCTATCTCATTAACAATGGTTTCTGTCTAAGCAGTTTTTCTTTAATTCCATAAACTGCCAAAACTTCTCAATTTTTTTCTTCTGTGCAAAGTTTTCTGATCTAATATTAGTATTTGGTCATCACTGTCCATGTAAAACTTCAGCAGCTTGTCTGCATTTCCTTGTGTCATATGCTGTAGTAGTTCCTACTGATATGCTGTGGTAGTTCCTACTACATATTCTTCAGCAAGACAAGGCTTAGCGACACCATGATAAAGCTTCTGCAATAACTCTACCTTCTGCACTATTGATAATGACAAATGCTTTCTTTTCTTATTCCTACTGTTACCCAAAGAAGCTCTTTTTGACATTTTTACAATGAAATTAAACACACAAAGTTTAAGTCATGAAATAAGCTCACAAATATCCACACTCAAAATGATAGAATAAGCTCAGAAATATTCACACATGGCAGAAAGTGGTGCCTAGACACAACTAAATAGTTGTATTTGAAAATTTATATCACATTATAGCACATGCATCAGCTTGTACTGCACTTACGCTTCAAGAGGACGAAATGTGATAAACTAAACATTGTGTGTGTGTTTGGTTCCCTGCAGATACCATTTACAAATAATAATAATTTTATTTTATTTTTTTTTTGGGGGGTGGTTGAACCTAAATAGCCCAAATGTAAGCCAAAAGCTTTTCAGTTTTTGGTCTATCTTGGTTTGCAGATGTTCAGAGTATGAGTTACACACCTGTATAAGAAATAATCAGGGTAAAAAAAAAAAATTGTTCTTCAAATTATTTGAGTCAAAAGTGTATTTAGTATGATCTTTGGAACAGTATGTCACTGACCAACTATTTATAATTATACAATCATCCATATCAGCACCAGTGATCCACTGTGATCTTTTTAAAAATAGACTTGTTTGGTCAAAATTATTCCAGAAATTCATTATCATATAAATGAAATTTGAAAACAACATTGCTTTCAGACTGGAAGAAGTGTGGAAGCTAAAGTCACAAGTCTGTTTGCAGAAATAAAGCAGGAAACAGATGTTAAGGTATGTACACTCTTTGTAACATTGTTTGGAAGCTTTAATAATATTGTGGCTTTTAAGGATGTATGGTATACTGTTAATGCTCAAACATTTATATTGCAATATGCCCAAAAGTCAGCCAAAAAACTTTTCAATTTTCAGTTTATCTTGGTTTGCAGATTTTCGGATTATGGGTTTCACACCTGTATAAGAAATAATCAGGGTTTAAAAAAAAAAAAAATTGATCTTCAAATTATTTGAGTCAAAAGCATATTTAGTATGATCTTTGGAACAGTATGTCACTGACCAACTATTTATAATTATACAATCATCCATATCAGCACCAGTGATCCACTGTGATCTTTTTAAAAATGGACTTGTTTGGTCAAAATTATTGCAGAAATTCATTATCATATAAATGAGATTTGAAAACAACATTGCTTTCAGGCTGGAAGAAATGTGGAAGCTAATGTCACAAGTCTGTTTGCGGAAATAAAGCAGGAAACAGATGTTAAGGTATGTACACTCTTTGTAACATTGTTTGGAAGCTTTAATAATATTGTGGCTTTCAAGGATGTATCTTCTTCTTCTTTGATCCTTAACCACCGACCTTCAAAGCAGTCAGTGGCCATCACGCCTAGTGGCGTCTTGTAGGGCAACAACAAATTGATTCCCATTTGCATGGTCGGTGGCCATCCTTCGTACAGTGCCCCAACTCTGGTTCATTCTTTGCATCTCAGCCTCCACAGTCCTCCACCAAGTTGTTTTTGGTCGGCCTCTCTTTCACTTTCCTTCAGGGGTCCAAAGCATAGCTGTTCTTGTGATGGCATCGGGGTCTCATCTGAGGACATGACCAACCCAGCTCCAGCGTCTGCCAGCTATGATGGTGTGCATGTCCTCTTGCTTGCTACGAGTAAGCAGATCTTGGTTGGTGATGGTATTCAGCCGAAAGATGCGGTGAATTTTTCTTAAGCATGTTGTGTGAAAAGAGGACAATTTTGACATTTCCTTCTCTGTGACTCTCCAGCATTCCGCACCATAGAGAAGCACAGAAAGCACGCAACTCTGGTATAATCTTAATTTTGTGCTGTATTGGGAGGACTTCCAGATGTTATTTAGGCTAAAGAAGGCTGTTCTTGCCTTATTCATTCTGATGTTGATGTCTTTGCCTGCCCCACCGTCTGGTGTTACTATGCTTCCTAGGTATGTGAAGGTATCTGTCTGCACCAGTTGCTGATTCCTTACTGATATGGGCTCAGGGTTGCTCACATTGAGCGTCATAACCTCAGACTTCTTTAAATTGATGTTAAAGCCCATCTGCTGGCTAAATTTATTAAGTCTATCCGTTTTTTCCTGGATGTGTTGATGTGAATGTGCCAGCAGTGCAATGTCATCTGCATATTCCAGATCTTCCAATGTAGAAAATGTAGTCCATCTTATACCTCTTGGACTGCCCTTTGTTGTCTGGCGCATCACCCAGTCTATGACTGTTAAAAATAGAGTGGTTGATAAGGGGCATCCCTGTCGTACTCCTGTCTTCACCTCGAAGGTTAGGTTGCTCTGCCCAACACTACACGTAAAGTTGGCATAGAGGCTTTTTATGATTGACACTATGCAGCTTGGAATTCCATAAGCCCTCAGTATTTTCCATAAACTGTCCCTATGTATGCTGTCAAAATTTCAAGGATGTATGTTATACTGTTAATGCTCAGAGAAGAAAGATCTATATTGCAATATGCTGCACCCATAAAGAGTTGATTTTGGACAGTTTTAAGTGATCTTTTTCAGAATTTATGGGGATCTATACTAGGTATTTGTTAATCTAAAATTCTAACATAATTATATACAGTTAACTAAAGTTCATGGCTTGTAAGAAACTCAGTGTTTACAAGGCACCAAAGAATATCAAAACAATTGACTCAAATGTAAATGTTGGTGAAAAGCAGGAATTGAGTTGTAGGTGTTTTTATTTATTTTACTGATCACATATTGAAGTTTAGGAGGTTTCACCAAATCCTAGAAAGGTAGGGGGGTGGGGGGGGGGGGGAGAACTGGGGCAACTGCCTATATAAACATCTTTAAAACATTGTGACTTGGCAGGAGGCAAGATTGAGGTGCTTTACCCTCTCCCCTCCCCACTGCCATTCGGGTTAGACTTGTTAGTTAAGGGTTAATGGAGATTCTTACCATATACCATAGTAACTTAATGTGTCAGGATGCTGTTGCAGGATGGAAAATTGGTTTTTTTTTAAATTGAGGTGAATAAAATAGAATGTAAATGTATTAGGATTATATGAAATGTGATATACTAAAGCTGGTTAATTTTATTGTGACAATAAATAAACAAGAAAGAAGGATCAGTTAAATATCATATTAGATAACTTAAATGGCTGATTGGTACTAATTTCATACAACTATACACACCACGAGTGAGTATTACAGAAAATCATGTGCACATTCTATAATGAATGTGGTGAGGCTATGCCCAGTGCAAATCTCATGAGACAGCTTTTGTGTTGGAAGCCTGTGGGAAAGTTAGTAATGAAAAAAAGTGGAAGTAGTGACATGGAAAAGAAAAAAGTTAAAGAGGTGACAAACATGTAGTATGCAAGAACACACCATATGATAACAGGAAACACAAGGTTTCTAACAATATGCAAAGTGTTGTGTAACCTGACAGCTTATATTTTATGATTCTGTTAAGATGGGCAGACATACAGATTAACACAATATAGGTTGAGGGAATAAATCAAGCCAGGACAATCCAAGGTTTAATTTGACATAATAAATCCAACAGAAAATATTTTCAGAGCATTTCAGGCATTACTTCTGATATCATATATCCAGTACCTTCTTTCATGACCCTAGTTACTTGTACTGCACATATTTCCATTATTGTTCCCAGTTTCATAAACAGCAGTTACATTGTCACAGCCTGAAATTTGACTAATTATCCCACTGATAAATGAGAGGCCCAGTCTGCTTTGGGATTTCACAGTCTTGAACGTTATTAAAAAGTACGCATAAAATAGACATCTTGTCCTTATAATGACTTGGCCAACTTTGGCTAGCTCCGACATCATCCTTCACAATGCTTTTTATTTCTTTTATAAAGCCTGCGCAACAATAATTTGAAGGAAACCTCTATCGGAGAAACCCAATTTCTTCAATGATCATGCACTGCTTACAACACAAGGCAGATTTATTTAAGTGAAAACCCTTAATAAACAATGCTTATAATCAAATCAGCTACCGAGCCATGAAAACTACGCCAATATCAGAGATGCACAAAGCTACTAAATTACAGACATTGTCCTATAGAAGAGACACATAAAGCATGATCCAGATAGAAAAGTACAACAGTATGCCAACAAAGCCATTGAAGGTAAGACTAGATGATCTGGCATTGGGATGTCTAAAACGTAGAAGCTTTGTCCATCGGGGAAAAAGACTTAAAAGACAGCATCAAGAAGTCCTATCCATAAAGACAAAACCACTGAAGCCCACCCTATACCCTGTACCACTGGAATAGGCCAGCAGTACCCTCCAAATGAATACATCAATCAGTGGTCTCACAATTGGATATCTTCTTCTTTATTGGTCCTGAAAAGGACGCTGGTTGCTTTGTGTCCATTTACAGCAAAGCTGCGATATTTGCGCCTTTTAGCCGACACATCTGACTTCAGTATGGCATTTTTTTATATGAGTATAATGATCTGCAAAAATTAACTGCAGCATTGGGTTTGATCCAAGAAAGCTATCCTGAACAATCATGGATACATGCCTACATGGATGGATCAGCAACAAATTCCGTTAAGAATGGAGGACCCAATATCTTCATCTCATATCCTGACAACCACTATGAGACTAGGCATATTCCCACTTGTACGTTCTGTTCCAACTATACAGCTCTAGAGTTCAAGATCTAGAGCAAGCTGCAAAAATGATTTATAACACCAACTCTGACTGCCACCAGGTAGTCATCCTCAAAGATGCACTTTCTGTACTGCAAGCTCTCAAGGGTGGTAAAATCCTGCATCTGAGAAATGAAATAAGCAAGGTAGCTTAAAAAAGTGAACCATACTTCAGTGGGTATTATCCCATTGCAGTGTATGTGGAAATGAAAAGACAGATAAAGTTGCCAAAAAGGGAGGAGAATGTGAACAAGAAGATAATGAAATCACATACTTTGAGAAAAAGAGAGCTATCCAGGCTATCAGAAGAGAACAGAATCAACCCAACAACGACTACCTCACTCTTGACCGGCTGGGACAGATCACCATTGTTCACCTCAGGACAGAGTGTAACAAACTGAATAAACACATGTACAAGCTATGATTGTCTGCTTCACCACTGTGCTCATGTGGATTAAATGAACAAACTGCTGAGCATGTTCTACAGGATTGTCCTCTGTATGACCAGTTAAGAAAGATATACTAGCCCAATGACTCAACACTAAACTCAAAGCTGTATCGAGCTTAAGAGGAACTGCAGACAATGGTTGAATTCATCATGAGAACTGTCTGATGGTGCAAACATCAAAGATGCAATTGCAAGAAGAAGAAGAAGAAATCAGCTGCATACTGGTATACAGGAAATTTTTAAAAATGGTTGTTATCACGTTAGAAGGGGAACGACTAAGTAAGTTGTTGTCTGTGGAAACTGGGCCAGTAGCAGACTGTAGTAGTGGCCATGTGCTAGAACTAGAAAAAAAAAGTCATTTTTACTGAAGAAATTAAACAGGGCCTAAAAAATGTCAAGCTATATTTAGCTATAATTGGATTAGAAAAGGAAGTGAGTGAGAGGCTTTCAACAAATTCAGATCAAGCCTTCCTGTCATATGCCATCTGTTCAGTTGTTTTTCCATGTCTTTGCATACATTTCATGTCTGTCTCCATTTCCCTTCTCCGTTTTTTTTCCTCTATCTCTCTTATGTCCTAAACATAGCACCATTTTTCCAGTGTTGTTTTTCTTTGTATCTATTCCTTGCCAGCTTGTTACTGTAATGTTATTATGTATGTATATAAGCTTTACTACATCCTCTTCACACGCACATATAAGTATCACAATGCACACAGTAACGCTTGATCTGTTTGCTGCCATTCAACTTTATTTCCTAATGCTTGTACCTGTGTAGTTTCGTATTTTAATGTATTATATTACATCACTCCTTTTTTTTTTAAAAAGAAATGTGTGCAAACATTTCCATTGAAAAGGAATAACACATATTTAGGATAACTTACTTACTTAGTCGTTCCCCTTCTACCGTGAGGTGTAGAGGTTTGGAAGAGAGAGCGCCAGACTATCCTATTGGCTGTCTTCCTCCTAGCCTGGTTCCATTCTAGTCCTCGGTTCTTCAAAGATTGTCTAATGTTGTCCTCCCAGCGGACCCTGGGTTGTCCTGGGGGTCTGGATCCTTGGCTCTTTGTTTCCCATGCTTGTCGTGGTAGCCGATCTTCTCCCATTCTGCAGACATGGCCAAACCATCTTAGTTGGGACTCTTCTACTTGGGTCTGCAGGGGGTGGCATTTTAGGCCTTGACGTATCGTCTGGTTGGCGACCATGTCTCTTCTTGTTACTTCAACCACCTTCCTCAGATACTTCATTTCTGAGGTTTGTATCTGGCTTTTGTGGGTTGTAGTCATTGCCCATGACTCACATCCATATGTCAAGACTGGGACATAGGTGGAGCGATATACAGCCATCTTCGTTTTCTTACCAACCTCTATCTTGCTGAGGAATTCTCGATTTATGGCCTGAAAAAGTCTCCCAGCCGCTGCTTTTCGAGTGGCCAACTCTTCTTTGATGCCTCCCTTTTGGTCTATAATCTTCTTCTTCGATCCATAACCGCCAACCATCAAAGCAGTCAGCAGCCATCATGCCTGGATGCATTTTGTAGGGCAGCAACAAATTGATTCCACTTTGCTCGGTCGGCGGCCATCCTTCGTACAGTGCCCCAACTGTGGTTCATTCTTTGCATTTCAGCTTCCACAGTTCTCCGCCAAGTTGTTTTTTGGTCGGCTTCTCTTTTGCTTTCCCTCAGGGGTCCATAGCATAGCTGTTCTTGTAATGGTATCAGGGTCCCTTCTGAGGACGTGGCCAACCCAACTCCAGCGTCTGCCATCTATGATGGTGTGCATGTCCTCCTGGTTACTCCAAATAAGTAGTTCTTGGTTGCTGATGGTGTTTGGCCAAAAGATTCAGAGAATTTTCCTTAGACATATTGTGTGGAAGGAGGACAGTTTTGACATTTCCTTCTCTGTTACTTTCCATCATTCCGCACCATAGAGAAGCACAGAAAGTACACAGCTCTCATACAGTCTTAATTTAGTGTTTATGCTGTACTGGGAAGACTTCCAAATGTTGTTGAGAACAGCAAAGGCTGTTCTCGCTTTATTCATTCTGTTGTTAATGTCCTTGCTTGTTCCGCCGTCAGGTGTTACTATGCATCCTAGGTAAGTAAATGTGTCTGTCTGTTCTAACTTCTGATTCCTTACTGTTATTGGCTCAGGATTGCCCACATTTAGTGTCATGACCTCTGTCTTCTTCAAATTGATGTTCAAGCCAACCTGCAGGCCATACTTATTCAGTCTATCGGTTTTGTCTTGAATGTGTTGATGTGAATGCATGAGTAGTGCAATGTCATCTGCATATTCCAGGTCTTCCAGTGTAGAAAATGTTGTCCATCTAATTCCTCTTAGACTGCCCTCCGTTGTCTGGCACATCTATAATAGCTCTGAGATATTTAAAGTGGTCGACCTGCTCCAGGACCTCTTCTCCCAACTTAATCTGATGTCTTCTTTCTTCTCCTGATATCACCATGGATTTTGTTTTAGAGCTGCTTATGACCATCCCTCTCTTTACCAGCTCTTCCTTCCAGACTTGCAGATTGGATTGGAGATGTGTCTCTGATTTAGCAATCAGGGCAACATCATCAGCAAATGCTAGCTCTGAAATACAGACCTGTTTCATCTTCCAGTACCCCACTGAATACTTTCTTGTTCTCTCCTTGCATGCCTTGATGACATCGTCCATGAGGAGTATGAAAAGATAAGGTGACAGGATATCACCTAGTCTTACACTAGTGGTGGTCCTGAACTCTTCTGACTTATAGTTTGCTGTCCTCACATAATTTCTGCAAGACTTGTAGAAGCTCTGTATAGCATGAATCAGAGGTGCTGGAATGTTCTTCCTTGCCAAACAGTCCCAAAGTTTGCTCCAGGGGACCTGTCAAATGCCTTTTCCAGATCTATGAAACAAAGATGGATCTCACTCTTGTACTCAAGGGCCTTTTCACTCAGCTGCCTGAGTGTGAAGATTAGGTCTTGAGTATTTTGGTTTGCTTGGAATCCGCACTGGTTTTCATCCAATTGTGGCTCAGCTAGGCATCAGAGTCTCTGCTCTAGGATTCTAGAGTAGATTTTACCAGGGACACTGAGAAGGGATATGCCTCTGTGGTTTCCACATTTTCGATTGTCAAGCTTTTTGAAAATCGGTGTTATGATGGCAATCTCCCAATCCTTTGGTATGGCCTTGTTGCACCACGCTGCCTGTAGGACCCTTAGGAGTAATAGGTTGCCTGATGCTCCCATGTACTTAACCATTTCTGGTGTTATACCATCATGCCCTGCTGCTTTACCCATCTTTATTTTCTCCAGTGCTGCCTTCAGTTCTTCCATCTTTATGTCATCTTCATCACCATTGGTTTTCTCTTCTGTGCTAATGGTTATCATTTCTGATGCTTGACCTTGCTCACCATCAAGAAGTTCTGAGAAATATTCTTTCTATCTTTCCATTACCTCCTTTGGGGCAGTAAGCAATTTGCCTTGCTTGTCCTTTATAAATTTGAGAGGGCATTGTTTTTCCTTCCTCATGTTCTTTAGGGTCTTATAGAACAATTTCTGGTTTTCTTGTGCATCTTTTTCTAGCTTTTCTCCAAATTCTTCCCAGGACTTTTGTTTTGCTGCTAGCACCTTGTTCTTTGCTTCTGTTCTGAGTGTCACATATTCTGTATATTTCTCTATTTGTCCTGCTGTGTTTTTAGCTCCTAAGTATTGTTTCCATGCCATTTTCTTGTCTCTTATTTTCTCTTTGACTTCCTCTGTCCACCAAGATGTCCTCTTTCTCTTGTTCCCAAGTCGGACTTCACCACATGCTTCTGCAGCAGCTGTCTTTATGATGTCCTTGAATTTGAGCCAGAGGGTTTCCAAGTCATCAGGTTTTTCTTCTGTGTTTCTCACCACTGTAGCTATAAGCCCCTGATATCTGGTCTTAATTTCTTGCTCTCTCAGCTTGTAGGTCTTAATGCTCATTTCTCCCTTTCGTTTACTTTGTTTCTTGCATGAATTTGGGCAGTTCCTAGGCTGTGCAACTCTTTCAGTTGTTTCTTGATTGTAAGCAGGTAGTGATCACTTCCAATCTCTGGCCCCCTCCAGACTCTTGCATCTCGGACATATTTGAATGAGCTCCTCCTAACTATGGCATAGTCGATCACTGACTTCTCATTCTTTGTTGGTTCACATCTAGTGTATGCATGTATGCACTTATGGGGGAACTTTGTGTTTGTAATGATCAGATTCTGCTCACTGGAGAATCTAAGGAGTCACTTTCCATTGTCATTGAGAGTATCTTCTCCATATCTTCTGATTACTCCACCTCATCTAGCATGGTCATTTCCAACTCTGGCATTGAAATCTCTGAGCATGATAATTTCATCTAGGCAGTCATCCACTGTCTTTTGAAGCAGCTCGAAGAATTTCTCCTTGACCTCTGCTCTCTCATCCTCATTTGGCATATACACTATGACCAGGTTGACTATGGTTTCTCCTTCTTTTAGTTGTACAACCATAATGCGCTCCGAGACAAATGTCCATCCCTTGATACTATCTTTTCGATTTTTGGCCACAATGCAACCCACGCCCCTTTTAGCTCTTTCAGATATGGGTACACCACTGTAGAGCAGCATGTTACCATCGAGCTCCATGACTCCTTGTTCTTTTTTCTTCGTTTCAGTTATAGCCAGGATTTCTAGTTTTGCTTTTCTCATCTCTTCCACCAGCTCCTCTTCCTTCCCATTTATACTTCTTGTGTTCCATGTTCCATAAGTCGTAGTCCGTTCCAGTTCGTCGCCTTTAAAATCCATCCAGTTTTCTCTCTTATATTTTGCTTAATCGTGATTTAAAGCAAATATGTGATTGGCCTGTTGTGCCTTTGCATGGTGGAGGGGCTGCCTCCTTATGGCCTCCATGCAGGCCACCCTCCTCCTTTTTCATCCAGGCTTGGAACCGGCATAGGCAGAGTTATATTTAGGATAACTCGCAGCAAAACTAATGCCAATATAGAATGTTCACTCAAGAACAAGAATCAACTTGTGTTAAACTACGTTCTAAACATAGTACCATTTTTGCAGTGTTGTTTTTCTTTGTTTCTCTTCCTTGCCAGCTTGTTACATTTGAATTACTTAAGAAATTCAATTTGATTATTTACATCAACTGTCAAGACAAACCTTGGCAATTGCTAAACAAAATTCTGACCTCACTGATGCTAGACCATGTAAAAGAAGATTTAAAAAAACAAACTCATGGAAGAACAAACAAATTTTGAACAGCAAAATCATATGCAGATAAGGTAGCAAATCTCAGAATCATTAATGTCAGGCACATTTATACATCAACTTTGTGGACACTGAGAATTTATTTCCAGGTTTTTACTGAAGTCTTTGTTGTGTAAACAAACATACTTCAAACACTTCAGTTTGTTGTTAGTCTCAAAATTGAACCTTGTGATAACAGTATTGATTTTGTTTGCATGTCATCAAGGAGTGTTACTGGAATGGCTTCTCTAAAGATTCAGACATTAATTCCCAGACAGTTGCACGCATTAGCAGGAAGAGATTAGGAGAGCATAAAGTAAAACAGTCAGATATATGGAGAAATGAAGGTACACATGTAAATAAGCTTCTTGTTTAAGCAATGGAGCATCTCAGTTGAGGCTGAATGCTGGTGCATATAATGTAGGCTCGTGTGCTGTTTTTATTGTGTTACTTCAAGATGTTTGCCACCCCATGGATCTTCTGGATCATTCTGTAACATTGTTTTCTTCTATAGCTAATTTATTGGAGGAGTGTTTAAAAACAAGTCATGGTGAAATCAAGCATTTAAGAGATCTTATAGCTTAAACTACCACATACAACATATTGATACTGTCATCTTTGATACACTTATCTGTAATCTAGCATGACCTGTAGTTAAAGTGGGAATAGTAGCACATTTAATAAGACACTTGCTACCAGTCTAGCTGTTGTCTGGAGACATGGTCTGTGGAAAGGGGTAGCTAAGTGCAGAACCTTTTTTACAATTATCAGTAAAAGAGTGTTTCATACATTTATTTCCTCATGAATGAAGGATTGTACCTTCTATGCTTCTCATATTTATAGGGATACTGGAAATTAACTGTCTCTTAGCAGGTTGAGAATCCTCTGAGTAGTGTAAGAGCTAATAGGTATCCAGGCCACTGTATTTTGTGGTACTTAATTATTGGAAAGAACCCCCGTTGATTAAATACAAACATGTAATAGACATCACAGTAACATCAAAGAAAAGTCAATAACACTAATCTTGATTTCAGATAAACATTACAATGAACCTTTACTGATGAAAACAAAATGTCATTTGTATACAGTTCAATCTTTACTGATGAAAACAAAATGTCATTTGTATACAGTTCAATCTTGTCTAAACAGTTGTTAGGACTTTTAAGTAATTGATTTAAGTTCAGTGGTTCTAAAAAGTTATTGATTTTTTATCATTAGGACTTTTATGAAGTTGTTAGTTCATGGTGGTTTTACCTACAGTAGCTAGATTCATGACTGTAATCACAGTCACTCCTGATTTATCCAGGTGTGGGAAAAGGTTGTGTGGTGTGAATAGAACTATCTCAGGGTTCCAAAGCTTTCTTTCCCTGATCTAAGTTTCTTGTCATCAATGAAAATGGAAGCTCTATGTGTAGACTACCCTAAAGAACAACTTGGTTGTACTTTGTTGCTAACAAAACAAGATTTTGGCAAAGGTAAGCCTTTGCAACTACCGCTGCTAGGTCTATGAAATGAGTTCTCTTGTGACCAAAGTTTTTGATTGCAGTGTCTGGGCCTAGTGAGCTCTAGGGTTAAATACAAAAAATCTCATTTTCAGCTGACAGATGTATGGGACCACAAACCATCTTTCCTAAACAATTTCTCATCTGAAATTAATGAAATCCTGAACACTCTTCCCTTGAAAGAGTGTCAGGGAAATACATTTTCTTTACCATGGTTTAAGAGCATGAAAACTAATTATAATCACTACTACTGCGAAGTAGCCACCATATCAATTACATCCCATTTTTGTTAGCTGCCTAGCAACTATCTGTTCTATTCAAGCCAGGTCAACTACTTTTGCTGTGGCAGAAATATCCACTGTTATTTGTAATAGAAAAGATGGAAGTTTGAAATACTGTATGTGCATTAATCTTTATTCATTGGGCTAAAAGAATTTTACAGATTTCATGCAAAGTACCATCAATGTGTAGATTTTCATTGTTTTATAATAGTTAAACAGCGTCAAATTATCCTTTAATTTGTGATAGAGGTGATTTATTTATTTATTTTCTGAAAACTTGTTAAGGAGTAACTAAACATTATCTCCCCTTAATTTGATCTGTGCAGCATGCCTCGTTAAATTAGGGAAGTCAATTTTATGAGCTTGGCATAACAAGAACAGAAAGGCTTTGTCATACTTGATGAGAGAAAACGTTGTTTAGTCACCAGATGTTTGTATTTATAAAGTGTTTTTAATTTATTTTTTTATGTGACAGTAGATTGTGATTGAGATTGTCATACTTGAATAGGCAGATAGAATATTGTTTAGTCATCAGATATGAGTATTTTTAGTCTCTCCTGCTCACTCTCCTTTACTCTTCTTCTTCTTTGATCCATATCCGCCGGCCTTCAAAGCAGTCAGTGGCCATCATGCCTGGTGGTGTCTTGTAGGTCAGCAACAAAATGATTCCACTTTGTTCGGTTGGTGACCATCCTTCGTACAGTGCCCCATTTCTGGTTCATTCTTTGCATCTTGGCTTCCAAAGTTCTCCTCCACATTGTTTTTGGTTGGTCTCTCTTTTGCTTTCCTTCAGTGATCCATAGCATAGCTGTTCTTGTAATGGTTTCAGGGTCCCTTCTGAGGATGTTGCCAACCCAACTCCAGCGTCTGCCAGCTATGATGGTGTGCATGTCCTCCTGGCTACTCTGAATAAGTAGTTCTTGGTAGCTTTTGAGATTTGACTAAAAGATCCTGTACTCTGTCTGTTGTTTATTGCATGTAGGTTGTGCACGTGTTTGGTAAAAAATGACACTGAATGCCAGTATTAAACTCTTGTTTTTTGCAAGTAGTAAGTCACAATCAATTTCATAATTGAAAGATGGCAAGTGGTATTTGAAACTTAATTGTGCATCTGAAATTGTAAATAGAAACTTTTTTGTTGTGAATTTCCCCATCTTTAATGTGCATATCCCCTTTAGAAAACAACAGTGCAATAATGATAGAGTATGGGACCGAAATGTTAGGACTAGGGCTGATAATGACATTACATGTAGTGTGTTCATATGTATACAATTGTATACATTAGACATTAGAATTGTCATTATTGTGCATTGTATATGATCACCAAAAATATAGGTCATTATTATGTTTTTGTCAGAACAAGCACGCAGGTCTCCCTCGTGTTGTCAGAACAAGCTCTCTACTGGTACTATGGATTTAAGACACACTCACACTAAACTCTTAGCTCGCTGTCTCAAAGGTACGACCACAGTACACAGTAGCTGACATGAGTAATGCAATAACACCTAAATCAGGTTTAATCCCTTTAATAAAAACCGTGCACACACAGCAGCCATACACGGCTAGCAAAACACTCGAAATGCAATACACAGTGTAATGAAAACGCCAAATTACTTGCCTTAATCAACAGCTCCACATAAAAGCAAAAATAGTCACTGACATATTCTACCCAGCGACCACTCAACGACTATCGCTCACAGGCTAAGTCCAATACTGAAGCAAAGCCATACATAATTGCAAGATTCTATGTAAATACTATCCAGGAAAAACCCACTAGAAATTACATTCACATTCTAGTACTCAACCAATAATCCTGATCACATGAAACAATCGGCAAGCAATGAACAAGAATGGCATTCATGTAATCCCAGCAAAAACCGCTGTCAAAGGGAACAAACGTCCGAACAGGACGACTGACATCTCGTAGAATGAATTGCGCCAAAAGTGTTATATCCTCATCCGTTTTGCCTCAACTGACCAAACCGGTTTTTTAAGATGAGTATCAGTGTTGTCACTCTTACAGCGTGACCAACTCAAAATTTTGGCGATTGTCTATCCTGTGACATTCTCCCCCCCCCCCCCCCCTTAAAAAAGAAAACGAAGTTTTCTTCCACCGGAGGAGACACGCCCAACCCCCTTTGGAGTATGGACAAACAAAATGCTGAGACGGCACCTCCTCATCTAGTTAGAGAATGCCAAAGTCGTTCATGCCTTATTACCCTATGTACTAAATACAATATGAGCATAAACCAGACCACCCTAGGTGCTGGTAGTCGTGAAAAATAACAACGGCTGTCCAACCCTGGTATATTACACCATAAGTAGTACACTCATAGTTATAATTACATAACAAATTGCCTTTATGGCACCATGACATATACATTACAAAACAAGGCATAGCGAAATGCATGACCCTTAAAGATTACCCGACCATCATATTCCATAGGTCTCTGATAAATGCACGCCAGGCCTGCCCACAGTGCACCTTCCTACAGTGTACCTGCCTACAGTATGCCTGCCTACAGTGTGCCTGCCCACAGCGCACCTGTCTACAGTGTGCCTGCCTACAGCACACCTGCCTACAGCATGCCTGCCCACAGTGCACCTGTCTACTGCATGCCTGCCTACAGCACACCTGCCTACAGTATGCCTGCCTACAGTGTACCTGCCTACAGTGTGCCTGCCTACAGTATGCCTTTATGGCATCATGCTATATTAACACAAAGCACAACATAGCATAATACAGCATAACTATGCATTGTAAAGCATTACATAATCTCTACAATCTCATAACATGTCATAGCATAAACAAGCATCGCAAGAAATCTCACAATCTTTACAAATTTACAAAATCCTCATATTGATATCAGAATAGAACTGGGGGCGTTGGTCAGAGCCTCTCAGGATTGGTTCGCATCGACCGAAATATCTTACTGAACCCGAATTTGAAATCTAGCCCTAGCTAAAGCTGGACTATTAGTAGATGGTTTTGAAGCAAGGACATATGCTTCTGCCTAACTGCCTTACGCACACCCCAACTATTCGCAACAGTCACCCGTGCCATTTTGGTATTGTCCCGCAATGACAGTACTTCCACAAACCTAACCGGCGTGACCTCATCAAACACTCTTCTGAGTGTGCGCCAACTAACACTCAGTGGCACGTTACGCACCCAAACTGTGCGATCACTAGCTTTTGGACTTTCGTATAAGTCCCTACTGCTCCTAGTCATGTCATTTGGTACTTGCCGCGAAATATGTCTACGATACACATAGTTTGTAGCAACCTGGAAAAACCTTGAAAAACCTGGAAAACGGAAAAAACAATTCCAGGCTTTGAAAAGCCTGGAAAAATGGCTAAAAGCCTTGAATTTCCTGCATCGGACCTGGAAAAAAATTACAAGTTGTCCATTTTTCCGTTATTGGGGGTATTTTTTGTTAAACTTCATTTACTGTAGAATTTATACTTTCCTTTGCGCACTAAATCCATTTCCAGACGTTTTCGGCAGTTCGTTTTTTCGGCGATTTGCATTTTCGGCGATTTGCGTTAACGATGTGAAGCAGATTTATTTTTAGTGCGCGTCTGTTGTTACTTGAAAGCGGTAATTTTCTATTACTCAGTTGGTTTTTGCTCCGCAGTGAATATGTAGTTATGTCTTGTTTCGTAGCAGTTAGAATAACGCTGTGAAAACCAAATGCCTAATATCCGGCTTTTGGCTAGGATCATGTGTCTAGACACAGGGACCGGTACAGTGGCATTCATGTGTCATTAGGTCCTCTGTGTGAGAACACAGAAGATCACTACAGTGACACATTTTGTCATTGGGTCTTCTAGTGTTGGGACATGTGGTCTTGACCAGAGCCGGGTTTGGGCGGGGACAATGCGACCTCATGCGAGGAAAAAATATGCGACCTCATGCGAGGAAAAAAGAAAAAAAAAGCAGTTAGGGTTAAGTTTAGTATTAAGGTTAGGATTAGGGTTAACACTAACCCTAATCCTAACGCTAATACTAAACCTAACCCTAACTGCTATGAAAGAACACATAACTACACATATTCACCACGAAGCAAAAACCCACGACTGGGAAAAAATGTATTTATAACCTCAGACCTAAGGGCCTTTTATATTTGGATATGCGCCCTAATATAACCGACTAGGTTAACGGGACGCGCCTCGCCAAAACGAGGCAAAACTTTAAAAAAAAAACAAAAAAAAAACACCAAGAACTTGTCTCTGCGCATTCAAGTTGTATTAAATCGTTCATTTCAACGGAGGTAAGTAGGCCTAATAAACTCATTTATAAAACATATTTACATAGGCTAAGTGCAGTTTATAGATAGGCCTACTGTACTTGCGGCCGTAATTTACAATGTAGGCCTATTTACAGTTTTATTTTTAACCATGGCCAAAATTAGTGTTTGAATGAAATTTCTTGGTTTACAACTGCTTACGGGAATATGTTTGACACAGTTTAAGATGGTCAGGAATAGAAATTGATGGCGATTCCATATCCTATAGCCTACCCTGTTATCAGACCATGTCGCACTGTTCTTTTCACCACATTTTTTGGAAATAAATATATTTTGAATGCTTTTTCATTATATTTATGATGAAGAGACATATCCCGTTCTGCTCTGCAGGGTTATAATTAGGATATGCCTAGGCCTACATGTTTTCAATTCCAGATAACATGAATAACCGCCGATACATGAAAGTGGCATCACATCTGTCAAATCACTGTAATTAGGATAAATGAAAATTACCAATTTTGTGCATAGACCTGTTATTTAAAATTAGAAAAATAATTTAAAAGACAATTTTTTTTAAATCGAAACAAACAGAAACGATAAAACAAACCCAACAAAAAAATCAAACAAAAATAGTAAAGATGGGGAGGGGGTGTGTGTGTAAAGGCCTGATGTTTCCAGTTAGATATCATAAGTGTTATAGGGATATCATCATACCTTCACCCTCCCAATTACTATATATTAACTTTTGTTCTAGTTAAATATTGTTTGACTATATTATTCATGCATTTAGAACTTTGACTTGGTAAATATACATAGTTAGGCAATAAGTTATTGTGTGGTTCCATTTTTTTTTTTTAAATGGAAAAACACAACCCCAAGGAGCAGTACTTTTCCCTCAGAAACATCACCTAGACACGTCCAAAAACGTCTAACACTACAGTTGTGACATCATTTGTGAAATATACATAGCATATTCTCTTCTGTGGTAGTTTTTATTCAGCCTTCAGCTTTATTTCAAGACCTGAAATTCAGATTGGTGCATTTGGAACAGTAGCTGAAAATAGGAAGCATTTTCCTGTAGCACTGAAGAAAAAAACAAATCAAATTGAAAAAGACAAATCATCCTGTGTTTTGTGCGACAGAAGATAAGGCATGCCGACAGTCACCTAGCATGATACGAAAAGATTTAACCTTTTATCTACTGTTCACTCCAATGATAATATAAACAAGACAGTTAGAAAGACAAATTCTTTAGGGCAGAACAATTCAGAAGCAGTGCTTGCAGAAAAATACAGCAAAAGTATGGGAGGTGTCGACCACTTCAGCCAACTAGGTGCACGCTACCCCTACCCACACAGATCCTATTTTTATATCATTTCTTA